>JAQFVV010000897.1:0-168878 GCA_028023455.1 Epiperipatus broadwayi | reverse complement strand
ATTATAATATATATATATAATAATTTTTCAGTTTATGTCAAGATAGCAAATCTTTACACTTTAATGGTCAGGCTTCAACTACTCCATCTTCAACCATCCATATCATTGAAAATCTGATGATGGAATGCCCAAATCCTCTGTTAATATAAATATTATTGTCATGTCCATGTTGACTTTTAAGTCACAGACCCTTATGTGCAGGACCTTATCTACTTAAATATGCAGAAGAGGAATCAGAAGGATACAAGTCGAATTTGTAATATTTTAAATAATACCTGCTTGTACGTATTAAATTGTATTTAATTATTGCAATCAAGGTGGTAAAAGAGAGATCCTGTCTCCAGCCTTGTATAATTGTATATACGTTTAATAACTATTATATGCCACATTCCATCTGTCTGATAAATCAATTTCACTCTGAATTATCAGCAAGGTTGGCAAAGGTACGCTTATAAGTATCAGAGCTTCCAGGAATAGGTGCATTCATTCCATTTTTGATCTTTTGTTCAACATTTACAGTGCTTCTAAGTCATTTCCTGGGAGAAGATGATTTGTCCTCTTTTTTACGTTTATATGTTGAGCCATATTTAATTTAAAGTATACATATTTAGAGTTAAGTATTAGATATTTGAAACCAGGCACTCTTCACAAACCTGGGAGCTTAATTGTAAGTATAGAGGATTTGAACTCAGATTTTCAAGCACCCTTTAACTATCCACACTATCTCATACAACTGATACATATGACCACACACATGTAGAAAAGATTAATAATCACCAATATACGTATTTCGCGCTAAACCAGAACTCATCAGTTGGTCCAGACTATCATCTCTCACACATATATAACCAATGCTCAGTTTATATTAAGATAGCAAATCTTTATACTTTAATGGACAGACTTCAATCCACTGCAACCTCCAATTTTTCAGCCATCCATATCATTAAAAATCTGATGATGAAAACTCAAATCACATGCTGATGCTAATATTATAAGTTGGAGGTTGCAGTGGATTGGAGCCTGTCCATTAAAGTATAAAGATTTGCTATCTTAATATAAACTGAGCATTGATTATATATGTGTGAGAGATGATAGTCTGGACCAACTGATGAGTGTTGGTTTAGCACGAAATACATATATTGGTGATTATTAATCTTTTTTACATGTGTGTGGTCATATGTATCAGTTGTATGAGATAGTGTGGATAGTTAAAGGGTGCTTGAAAATCTGAGTTCAAATCCTCTATACTTACAGTTAAGTATTAGATACATTCTTGGTTAGAGTTGGTATTTTTGAATGTGATGTCCTAGCTCTTCACTGAATATTTAGCATAAAAAAATAAATAAATAAAAATAATAAAATAAGCTTGTTTAGAAATATTTCCTCTTTATTATATATAAACTTTTAAATGACTAATTTTGTCACTTTTCTAATGAGTAATAAAATTATAAATAAATGTATATTTTTTTAAGAAGTTATTACTATATTTTACTTTATTAATCTATTATTTACAGAAGCAACCCAATTCAATTTGTTTCTGTATTTTACTTCTTTTTTTAAGTACTCTGCCTTTAATGCGAAAACTGGTATAAAAATGGATATTTTCAGAGCAAAATAAGAAGTCAATCATTTACCTATAAAGGCTGTTTTAATAACAGTTGTAGATTCAAAGTTTAATCTCTGGCTGTTATCATGGAAATTACATTTATAAATGAGCCACGTTTATTATCTAAATAATAATGAATGCCAGTAGAATTTGAAAGTTTTAAAATAACCATAAATCTATTTTCAAAACAGATTATATTTATGTATTTAATCGTGTTTATTTAAATATCTAGAAATATGATATTTTAATCATGTCTCTCTCTCAACGTTTTTGTCATTAATATCATAAACCATATTTTACCTACATGATTGCCTTGATATCAGATTGTAGATCAAATTATTGTAATATCACCTACCAACTTTTCATTTATGCTTAAACAAGCTATTAAAACAGTAGTAAATTGTTTCCATACAATAATGCCACCTAGTGCAAGATTTAATAATAAAGATTTGAAATACCAGGCACACTTCTACCTGGAGCCTAATTGTAAATATAAGGGACTTGAACTCAGACTTTCAGTAGTGTGAGATCGTGTGGATAGTGAAGGGGCTTGTAGTCTGAGTTCAAATCCCTTATATTTTAATTCAATATCACCAAATTATATTTTAACTTATAGCTTTCATTAATGAGAAGTTTTGAGTATTGGAATAGTGCACCTAAATCTTTGAGATCTATCTAATGTCCATACAGACAGATTAGCTTACATTAAAAATATTAGTATGTTTTCAGTTTGGTCTTATAGCCTTATAGTTAAAAAAGGGTATGAAGGGTGTTATTGTAGAGGAGATACATTAGATTGAAAGTTCAAAGTGCACTGCACTCTGATCCAAAACTCTTTACTGATGCAAGACATAGGCTAGAAACTAGTCTGGAGATACTGAATTGGAAAGCAGTTGTTAAGGATTATATGCACACAACCTTCTGTCATCTATTTATTATTATAGCTTGCACTAGGTGGTACTATTGTGCAGAAAAAATTGCTACTGTTTCAACAGATTGTAGATTCATGGTTTGGGTAGGCCTTATCATATGATTTACATTTATCTTTGTGCAAATTCATTTTACTTAATTATTTTTTACATGAATTTTTTTTGCACGATTTTGAAATAACATGAGTTTAAAAATATATATATTTCTCTTTCTACATGAGTTATTTTAAAATGGTACTTTGGGATTAGAGCTGCCATGACATATTCATGATTGGAATGAAGAAATGAACATTATTATCCGAAAGGTATTTAAAATATCATCTTAAATTCTCAAAGTAATTCTTAAATTGTCTTAAGTTGTTATTAAACATTTTTTAATTCTAAATAACTTTATGTAAATAATATAAGTAATATTTACTGAGGCTATAACCTCGACAATATGCGTATAACATGCGATAGTAGGGACCTCTACAGGTGTTTTAACCACAAGCTTGTGGCTTGTGGTTAAAACACCTGTAGAGGTCCCTACTATCGCATGTTATACGCATATTGTCGAGGTTATAGCCTCAGTAAATATTACTTACGTACTCAATGTGCGTTTAATAAATTTATAATTACAACTGTAAATAATATAAATAATTTATTTTCCTTTTTAGAAGATTAAGTCAAATAATTTTTTCACTTTGGGGAAATATATATATATATTAGTTGGCTTGCATGTGTGGCACAACTGTCCTCAAAGCTGTGTATTATTACCAAAAAGATGAATAAAAATGAATGAGCTTAGCACTTTCAAAGGGCCTAGCCTTCATAATCATAGCTTGACTGCTAATAAAGTTAATGATATGCAAATTTATGATGAATATGCTAGACATTCCATTTTCTCAATAAAGCAGAGCATGTTTCTTTCCTGTTTATGGCATCTTTGTCTCAGGAGATGAAGAAGGCTTCCTTGACTTTTATCTTGAGGTCATGTCTCTATTTGCACATGATTGTGAAGTTATCTGAAATACAATCATGGTGTTTTGTGTTCTGGTGCTGAAAGAAAACCGAATAGGTGGAGGGTCGATTGAGTGCTCTATTGTTGTGCTAATCACATGGACAAAGATGCTCTTCTTTCCCCATAGTATGAGCCTTTACTGTTATTGTTGAAGCAAGCAATATTGTATACTCTAAGTGGAATTTGATCTTTAGAGTTGTTGGGTTTGGGGGGATGCATATCTTTAACCTTATTAGAAGTCAACTACGATTATGAAGTCTGGACGCTTAGACAACACTAAGCTTGTTTGTTCTTATTCATCTATTTGGTAACAATACACAGCTTTGAGGACAATTGTGATACACATGCAAGCCAACTAGAATTTTTAGAAGATTGTAAATATTTTAAATTTAGTGTTTATTTACAAATTTGTTTCTGAGGTCGTATTCATCATGATTATGTCATAAAACTAAAAAAAAATGTACGTCTGTATTTATGACCTAACTTTAAAAAAAAGTTATGTCTCTTTATTGCCCTTTATTTTAAAAACAAAAATCCCTTTTTTAGCAATATTCCTGCACCTGGAGAAATTTGTTCACCTCCATTGTAAAATTGTTGCCATTTTGTTTTGAAAAGGACATATCTTTTTGGTATTGATGCTTTGTTGGCATTTGACATTTGATTTTTTAAAAAAAATTCTCGTTGGTATTGACGTCAAAAAAATTTAGTTTTGTTTAAATTTAATTGATTATTGTGTTTAAATTTATATTTATTAATTTGTTTAAAATCAGTAGATGATACATTGCAAGTTGTCATGATACTAATGGTATTTCAATCATGCACAAACATATGCATTTATTTCACACCCTGACAGCAAATAAAATCTTGGGTACTTTTCTGTTTTACAGACAAGATATCACCTATATTTTTCATAAATGCACAGTTCTGGGGAAATCATACAATTTCTCTTTTTGAATGTTTTAGTTGTTAAATTTTAAAAAAATTAATAAGTTAAATGAAATAAAAGTAATAAATTACAATTAATTACATTAATCATTTTTATTTTTTTTACTTATAATGTAGAAGTGATGATACACTTTGAACTTTAAAGTTTTTGATGGTTTGTGTAGAGAAACCAATGAGTGTTTTCCATTGTGTTATCACTTCCAAATTTTTTTATTTTTCAAATAAAAATATGTTCATATAACTATTTTTTTATTTATGTTCAATGTGTATGAAGTAAAATTTGATAGTACACAAAAAATATAACATTCTAACAAATTTTTAATATGGTTTATTTAATTATTTTCGTTGATTTCTTATGTTTATTTTCCATACACACAATGATTTTTTTCTTGAATTTCTTTTATACATAATTATCAAGGACCAACATACTACCACATAAAAGAGACTTAGGTGTACATTATAAATTAAAAAGTTTTAACAGGTGTAATTGTTTAAATATTTAAATACTTGGAAAGATCTCTTATATTTTTATATCACATGATCACTAGCTCATACTAGCACATAATTGTTATTAAACAAGACAAAACTCTCTCCATCAGTAGTGCCACCCTGTGCCAATCAGAGTAATCAATGGATGCCAGAAGGCTTGTGCATAAAATCCCTATCTAATGCCTACTCATCCAATATCCCCAGACTAGTTTCTGGCTTATGGCCATCATCGGTGAGGAGCCTTGGACCTGAGAGCACTGCACCTAGATCTTAGGATCTAATGCAACCTCCAGCAACCACCTTTTGTCTCCACTTAACTACAAAACTATGAGAATGAAATTGAAAACACGGTAATATTTTCAATTTAAGCTCAATAGCCTAGTCATATGGGTCTGAACTCAATTTTGGTAATATTTATATTTCCACATATTTAAATTATATATATATATATATGTGTGTGTGTGTGTGTGTGTGTTTGTGATCACTAAATGGAGCTTACCAGTAGCTCTAATCAAGCTTTATTTTATAGGTGCTAGAGATTTTGAATTCTTTCTCTTTTGGCACTTATAAAATAAAGCTTGATTAGAGCTATTGGTGAGCTCCATCTAGTGATCATTTAAATGCAAGCTTAAAAGTAAGTTATGAAATTTATGACTTGTTTTACTAATTATATATATATGTATAAATCATAAACCTTTATTCTGAAATCAAGGCAAGCTCTATAAGTAAAAAATGGAATCTAAGTTTGTAATGTAGACAAGCAAGTTGATACTTGAACTATAAGAGGTAAACATTTTTAAATTCCTAGCAATTTTAATAAACACTTTTACTTGGACAAATATAACCTGTTTTTGAAAGTAATTTAATAATAATTAATTTTTAAATTTCAAATCATATAGCAATCCATTGTTATTTCAACAATAAACCTGATTTTGCACAAAATTAGATGGTTCATATATTTAAATCATATTTTAGTATCCCAAGGTTATCAACACTGAAACATGCCATTCTGTTATCTAGCGGATTTATGGTATAGGAAAGCTTGGGCTACTATTATGTGATTTACATTTGTGAACCATCTAGCTTTACGAAATATGGAGGTTTGTTGTATATATTATACTGAAAATTTAACCTATTCATGATGGTGATGGTTCTTATACTGATGACTCATATATATGCAAACACACTTATTCATGGGTAATCTTTCTGTCATATAACATAATTGCTTTAAAATCATCAGTTTACTAAAGATCAATTGAAATTTGACTGCCGATTAAATTTCATTACAAAAGAAATTGATGATGATGATTATTAAACCTCTGCACCATATATAATTGCACATATATGGTATCTTGAACATATTTCTTGATCATTGTCCATCAAATTTCATCTCAGGGTTAATCTCATTTGACATTTATTTATAAGTGTTAATTTAATGGATGAGCATATTTTATATGTGAATATTCATGATTCACAGATTCCACCAAACTCATCTGATATGTTTTGCATGAAATTGAATGTTAAAATTCAATATTTTTTAAAATAATTAAATGGGCCATAGTTGTTGCAAACAATGGGCTAAGAATTAATCAAAATCTGCTAAAAGCATTTTTATTGCAATACCTCAAATTAAAAGAATGTTTTTTCCCCACTTTATCAATGACTTCAACAATTAAAAAACTTGTCAGAAGCAATATATATATATATATATATATATATATATTTCTGATGAAGTTTTTAAATATATATATATATATATATATATATATATCATCATTATCAACCATTATCAATCCACTGCAGGATGAAGGTCTCTCCAAGTTTAATCCATCTTCTCCGATCTTTAGCTTCTCTTCTCCACATCACCCCTACACATTTTCTTATTTCATCCATCCATCTTACATGTGGTCTCCTTCTGGGTCTTTTACAATCTCTTGGAATCCAGTTTAAAATTTCAATTGTCCATTTATTATCATCTTTTCTAGCAATATGTCCAGCCCAACTCCACTTCAATCTTTTAAATTTTTCAATGAGGTCAGTAACACCTGTTTGTTCTCTTACCCATACATTGCGTTTTCGATCTCTTCTTGTTACTCCCAACATACATCTCTCCATACTTCTTTGAGTGGTCTGAAGTCTCTGTATTGATCTTCTATTAAGTGTCCAAGTCTCAGATCCATAAGTAAGAACTGGTAAAACACATTTGTTAAAAACCTTTCTTTTCAAACACATAGGCATATTTCCTTTTAATATCAAGTTATTTCTACCAAAAGCACTCCAACCAAGTTTAATTCTATGATTAATTTCCTCTATTATGTTTCCATCTGTATTAATAATCTGACCAAGGTATTTGTAACTCTTAACTTCTTCTAATTCATCATAATCAATCTTTATTTTCATATTTTGAGCAAATCGATTAAACATTACTTTAGTCTTTTTAACATTTATCTTTAGTCCTACTTTCCTACTTTCATCTGATAACTCCTGCAACATTTCCTGCAGCTACGAAGCATTATTTGCAAATACAACTACATCATCTGCGAAATCTAAATGACTTAAATAATCTCCATTTACTTTCACTCCTTTAGTTTCCCATTTTAATCCACAAAATACTTCTTGCAGCACTGCTGTAAAAAGTTTTGGAGATATGGAGTCACCTTGTCTTACACCTTTCTCAATGTTGACTTTCCCAGTATCATTATGTAATCTAATTGTTGCTGTTGCATTTTTATAAATATTCTTTAAAATATGACAATATCCTGGATCTATACCTTGATGATCCAATGCTTTAATCACTGAAGAAATGTTTATAGAATCAAATGCCTTTTCATAATCTACAAATCCAAAACATAATGACAACTCATATTCATTTGTCCTTTCTATAACTTCTCTCAATACTTGAATATGATCTACTGTACTAAAACCACTTTTAAATCCAGCTTGTTCTCTTGGTTGGTGAAAATCCAAGGTTCTCTGTAGACGAGTTGTAATTATCTTGGTAAAAATTTTATATAAAACTGATAAAAGGCTGATAGGTCTGTAATTTCTAATATCTTCTTTATCACCTTTTTTAAATATTAATATTATTACTGCATTCTTCCAATCATCCGGTACATCTTTATCATTTAGACATTTGGTATATAACTTTGCTAATATTTTTTCTGTTTCTTCACCTGCTTCTTTTAATATATCAATTATAATTCCATCATTACCTGGAGCCTTTCCTTTTTTCATACATTTAATTGCATTTCTCACTTCTTCATTTAAAATTCTGGGCAATTCGGAAGATGTAATAGATATAGGAGGTACTTGTTCTTTATTACTATATAATTCTTGATAAAAATCTTCTACCAATTTCATAATGTCATCCCTCTTTTTAGTAATAATTCCATCTTTTTTCCTTATTTCAGATATAAATTTCTTACCAATACCAAAATGTTGTTTTACATTCTTAAGACTTTTATTTTCTTCTACAGCTTTTCTTGCTAGTTCACAGTTATACTTTCTTATATCATTTTCAACTCTTTTCCACACCATTTTACAAAATTCGAGATATTCAATTCTTTTTAATGCATCATTCTTGCATATCTTCATATTCCTTCTTTTCTTCATAAGTTCTCTAGTCTCAGTAGAAATTTTATTAGTCAATTGCTGCTTTTTTCTACCAGCTATCTTTGTTGCAGTTTTTAAAAGTGTATCAGTTATTTTCATATTAATTTCATTCAAAATCTACTAATACTTGAAACCGATTTGTAAGTTCTAATTTAAATTTATTAGAATGTTTCTGAAGATTAGAAATATCAACTGTAAATATAGTTTTTCTTAATAATAATTGTCTCTCTAGTTTTACATTAACATGTATCTTACCCCTTACTAATCAATGATCACTTCCTGTATTAAATTTATTAAGAACATTACAATCTTGAAATATGTATTTCCTGTTAGTCAAAATATAATCCAATTCTGCTGTACCTTCATTTGGATGCTTCCATGTCCATTTCCTTCTAACATTTTTCTCAAAAAAAGAATTCATAATATAAAGTTTTTCCTTCTCTGCAAACTCCACAAGTCTATGTCCTCTCTCATTTCTATTACCATAACCAAAATTACCTACAACACTTTCATCTTTCATTTGTTTACCAATTCTAGCATTAAAATCTCCCATAACAATTTTAAAATGTTGTTTACTCTGATCAAAAGCCTTTTGTACATCCATATAAAAATCTTCTACTACTTCATCACTGTGAGAACTTGTTGGGGCATAAACCTGAATTATCTGCATTTGATATCTGCTATTAAGTTGTATAACTAATCTTGCCACTCTGTCTGATACACCATCAATCTCCACAATATTGTTCTTCCACTTTTTATTTATAATGAATCCTACTCCACTTGTATTTCCAATATTTGTACCTTTATAATAGAGCATATGTCCACTTTTTAAATCAATTGTCTCTTCACCTTTTCTTCTAACTTCACAAAGTCCAATAATATCCCATTTAATATAAGAGAGTTCTTCTTCTAATTCTTGCAATCTTCCTTCACTTGAAAGTGATCTGCAGTTGTAAGTACCTAAATAAAAAGTCATCATCAAATGGCAGCCTGGGTCTGCCTCCAGGATATTCTTAGCACCCTCCACCTTCGGCCACCAACCGCTGCCTTGGTTGGTGACTTTAGAGTCTCCTGGGATTAAGGGCCATGCTTCATTTTTGTCTGTCATAATTGTATAATTGGGAAAAATCTTTATCATTTACACAAACATTCATTCTGCCTTATCAGGCACTGAGAAGAAAGACCATGGTGTTTCTTGATCTTAAACTCAGAGGTAAAAAGCCAATAAACTCACCACGCTGGCTAATGCGTGTTGGTGAGCAGCCCATCCATGTTCGTATACTATATGAATAAACATATAGTAATAACAGCTGCAACGACAAGAACGTATGGAGTGGACATTAGGAATTTGCCCTGCTCGGTTCCTTTAAGGCCTCCAAGAGGAATCAAAGGGTCTCCTTTCAGTTAATAGCAAACTCCTTTCTGCAGCCATATATATATATATATGCTTATGAATGCTTTAACTGGTTTTAGAAAATAACTATGAACAGATGGAATGTGAATACCTTTAAATTAAAACAATGCCATACTGCAACTTACAAAAAATAATGGATCTAAGCACTTTAACCTGCAATGGTTACAATATGGTTTACAAATGTAAGATTGACAATCACTATTTAATATCACTCCCAAGAAACATATTTGTTTTATATAAATTTCATTTCAAATGTCATTTCTATTACAAGCATTATTTACAATAAATATTAAAATATATGTATAAAAAAATTTAAAAAGTATAATGGTAAAATTTATGAAAATGGAAAATTAAAATTATTCTTGTTTAATTGAGATTTCTTGAATCAGTTATTATAATGAAAGAAACTTATTTTTATTATTGTTACCATTACTTACAATAATTTTTACAATATTTGTCTTTAAAAATAGAAATAAGTGAACATTTAAACAAGATGAAAAAATACACAGCCAGTAAGACTGCAACTGGTATGAGATACCTCTATATCAAAAAAGGGTGGCATCAAATTCATACTATGCAAGCTAATTTTAAACTGATTTAATTTTTGGAAATTAGAGACTTACTTAAAAAAAACACTGACAATAGTACCACATATTGCTTATAGATTATGTAATTAGTACATTAAAAGTATAAATATTTATACATTGTTTGCAAATAAAAGTTTGATGAAACTAATGATAAATGAATTACAAAATATATTTCAATGCTAAAGTTTTAATGATTCATGTTACCAAGCTGTTTTCCTTAACTTTTTTTTTAGTTTTTGATATCGTATATGTGAAATAGAAGAAAAAATATCAGATAAAGCAGCTTCAAATTTTAAATCAAAGGTTAGAATATGCTATATAATTGTATTTTGTATTTCTTATTCAAAAATTAAAAATAAGACAATAAAATCAATTTATTTATTATAAAGATTTTTCACTTTGGAATTTGAAGTTTATATTTTGTATTTCTTATTCAAAAATTAAAAATAAGACAATAAAATCAATTTATTTATTATAAAGATTTTTCACTTTGGAATTTGAAAAAACTTCAAAGTTTTATTTAAACTAGATTCCAATCTCAGTTCACAGACAATTATTGTACTGATCTCTGCATTATCAGATCTTTCCAAATGTTTAAAAATAAAATATAGTTGAATTATAATCATCATCATCATTATCATCAATCCACTGCAGAATGAAAGTTTCTCCAAATTCAATCCATCTTTTCCGATCCTTAGCTTCTCTTCTCAACATCACCCCTGCACACTTTTTTATTTCATCCATCCATCTCACATGTGGTCTCTTTCTGGGTCTTTTTACAATCTCTTGGAATCCAGTTTAAAATTTCAATTGTCCATCTATTGTCATCTCTTCTAGCAATATGTCCAGCCCAACTCCACTTCAGTCTTTTAATTTTTTCAAGAAGATCAGTAACACCTGTTTGTTCTCTTACCCATACATTGTGTTTTCGATCTCTTCTTGTTAGTCCCAACATGCATCTCTCCATACTTCTTTGAGTGGTTTGAAGTCTCTGTATTGCTCTTCTATTAAGTGTCCAAGTCTCAGATCCATAAGTAAGAACTGGCAAAACACATTCATTAAAACATTTCTTTCCAAACACAGACATATTTCCTTTTAGTATCAAGTTATTTCTACCAAAAGCAATCCAACCAAGTTTAATTTTATGATTAATTTCATCCATTATGTTTCCATCTGTATTAATAATCTGACCAAGGTATTTGTAACTGTTAACTTCTTCTAATTCTTCATAATCAATCTTTAACTTCATATTTTGAGAAAATCTGATAAACATTACTTTAGACTTTTTAACATTTATCTTTAGTCCTACTTTTCTACTTTCATCTGCTAACTCCTGCAACATTTCCTGTAACTCTAAACCATTATTTGCAAAAACAACTACATCATCTGCAAAATCTAAATGACTTAAATAGTCTCCATTTACTTTCATTCCTTTAGCTTTCCACTTTAATCCACAAAATACTTCTTGCAGCACTGCTGTAAAAAGTTTTGGAGATATGGAGTCACCCTGTCTTACACCATTCTCAATGTTGACTTTCTTACTATCATTATGTAATCTAATTGTTGCTGTTGTAGTTTTATAAATATTCTTTAAAATATGACAATATCCTGGATCTATACCTTGATGATCCAATGCTTTAATCACTGAAAAAATGTTTATAGAATCAAATGCCTTTTCATAATCTACAAATCCTAAGCATAATGGCAACTCATATTCATTTGTCCTTTCTATAACTTCCCTCACTACCTGGATATGATCTACTGTACTAAAACCACTTTTAAATTCAGCTTGTTCTCTTGGTTGGTGGAAGTCCAGTGTTCTCTGTAGAGGAGTTGTAATTACCTTAGTAAAAGTTTTGTATAAAACTGATAAAAGACTGATAGATCTGTAATTTCTAATATCTTCTTTATCACCCTTTTGAAATATTAATATTAATACTGCATTCTTCCAATCATCTGGTACATCTTTATCATTTAGACATTTGGAATATAACTTTGCTAAAAAAATTTCTATTTCTTCACCTGCTTTTTTTAATATATCAATTATAATTCCATCATTACCTGGAGCCTTCCCTTTCTTCATAAATTTAATTGCATGTCTCACTTCCTCATTCAAAATTCTGGGCAATTCAGAAGACATAATAGGTATAGGAGGCACTTGTTCTTTATTACTATGTAATTCTTGATAGAAGTCTTCTACACATTTCATGATGTCATCTCTCTTTTTAGTAATAATGCCATCTTTTTTTTCTTATTGCAGAAATAAATTTCCTACCAATACCAAAATGTTGTTTCACACTCTTTAGACTTTTATTCTCTTCTACAGCATTCCTTGCTAGTTCACAATTATACTTTCTTGTATCATTTTCAACTCTTTTCCACACCATTTTACAAAATTTAAAATATTCAATCCTTTTTAATGCATCATTTTTGTATATCTTCATATTCCTTCTTTTTTTTCATAAATTCCCTAGTCTCAGTAAAAATTTTATTGATCAATTGCTGCTTTTTTCTACCAGCTATCTTTGTTGCAGTTTTTAAAAGTGTATCAGTTATTTTCATATTAATTTCATTCAAATCTGAATCATGTTCAAAATCTACTAATACTTGAAACCGATTTGTAAGTTCTAATTTAAATTCATTAGAATGTTTCTGAAGATTGGGAATATCAACTGTAAATATTGTTTTTCTTAATAATTTTTGTCTCTCTAGTTTTGCATTAATATTTATCTTACATCTTACTAATTGATGATCACTTCCTGTGTTAAATTTATTAAAAAAACTACAATCTTGAAATATGTATTTTCTGTTAGTCAAAATATAATCCAATTCTACTGTACCTTCATTTGGATGCTTCCATGTCCATTTTCTTTTAACCTTTTTTTCAAGAAAAGCATTCATAATATAAAGTTTTTCTTTTTCTGCAAACTCCACAAGTCTATGTCCTCTCTCATTTCTATTACCATAACCAAAATTACCTACAGCATTTTCGTCTTTCATTTGTTTACCAATTCTAGCATTAAAGTCTCCCATAACAATTTTAAAATGTTGTTTACTCTGATCAAAAACCTTTTATACATCCATATAAAAATCTTCTACTACTTCATCACTATGAGAACTTGTTGGGGCATAAACCTGAATTATCTGCATTTGGTATCAGCTATTAAGTTGTAAAACTAATCTTGCTACCCTGTCAGATACACCATCAATCTCCACAATGTTATTCTTTTATTTTTTATTTACAATGGATCCTACTCCACTTGTATTTTCAATCTTTGTGACTTTATAGTAGAGTGCATGTCCCCTTTTTAAATCAATTGTTTCTTCATCTTTTCTTCTAACTTCACAAAGTCCAATAATGTCCCATTTAATATAAGATAGTTCTTCTTCTAACTCTTGCAATCTTCCTTCACTTGAAAGTGATCTGCAGTTGTAAGCACCTAAATAAAAAGTCATCATCAAATGGCAGCCTGAGTCCACAATCAGTGGATTCTTAACACCCTCCGCCTTCGGCCACCAACCGCTGCCTTGGTTGGTGACTTTGCAGCCTCCTAGGAATAAGGGCCATGATTTATTTTTATCTGTCATGATTGTATATATTGAAAAAATATTCTTAAACTCGGAGGTAAAAAGCCAATAAACTCACCATGCTGGCTAATGCGTGTTGGTGAGCAGCCCATCCATGTTCATATACTATATGAATAATCACATAGTAATAATAGCTGCAATGACATGAACATATGGAATGGACATTAGAAATTTGCCCTGCTCAGTTCCTTTAAGGCCTCCAAGAGGAATCAAAGAGTCTCCTTTCAGTTAATAGCAAACTCCTCTCTAATAGTCTATATAAAAATGTAGTTTATATAATACTAATAATTCTGCGCTAACACGCTTCTTAGACAAGTTTAATTTTGTTTATATATTTATATATGCTAAGCACTTTCAAAGTTCTTAGACTTCATATTTATAGCTGAGTGCAGTCAATAGTAATGAGGAGGAATATTGTAATTTATGCAAATTAGTTTGCTGTTCATTAGTCATAGGTCATGGTGTTCACTTTTGTTTTAATTAATTTGTCCATCTTTTTGAAATGGTGAAGCAGGTATCCTTTCTATTTATAGAATTCGTATCATTGTTTATAAAGGAGACCTTTTTAATTTTATGCCTATGGTCGTTTCTGTTTCTACATGCTGTTCTGGGGTTGGTGGGCTCAAATCTGTGTTCAGTGGTTTTTTCATATTCTAAAAATTCTGATGTGGTCTCTTTATTGTTGAATGCTCTTTTTTATAACTAAATAAATATCCTCATTCAATGTTAGAAGTAGCAAACTTTTTATATAGTAGTGCCACCTACTGTAAGACATAGTAATCAAAGGATGCTTGTTTGGAGAAGCTTTGGATCTGACAGCACTGCACCTAGATTTTTGGATCATGTGATGTTTGATGGTTTAACACCAATCCTGCCTAATAGGATAGTGGTGGCTATGATTGTTTAAGAGCCAAAGACACCAAAATGTATGGGTGCTGAATTGAGTTCAGACCCATATGACTATATAAGCTATTGAGCTTAGATTGAAGATATTAACAATGTTTTCAATTTCATTCTCATAGTTTTATAGTAAAGTAGAGTTAAAAGGTGGCTGCTGGAGGGTTGCATTAGATCCTAATATCTAGGTGCAGTGCTCTCAGATCCAAGGCTCCTCACTGATGATGGCCACAAGCCAGAAACTAGTCTGGGGATATTGGATGAGTAGGCACTAGATAGGGATTTTATGCACAAGCCTTCTGGCATCCATTGATTACTCTGTTTGGCACAGGGTGGCACTACTGTATGGGGAGTTTTGCCTTTGTTTACAACAAATTATGTGCTAGTATAGAGATGGTGATCATGTGATGTTTGATGTTTTAACACCAATCCTGCCTAATAGGATTGTGATGGCTATGGTTGTTTAAGAGCCAAAGGCACCAAAATGTATGGGTACTGAATTGAGTTCAGACCCATATGACTATATTAGCTATTGAGCTTAGATTGAAGATATTAACAATGTTTTCAATTTCATTCTCATAGTTTTGTAGAAAAGTAGAGTTAAAAGGTGGCTGCTGGAGGGTTGCATTAGATCCTAAGATCTAGGTGCAGTGCTCTCAGATCCAAGGCTCCTCACTGATGATGGCCACAAGCCAGAAACTACTCTGGGGATATTGGATGAGTAGGCACTAGATAGGGATTTTATGCACAAGCCTTCTGGCATCCATTGATTACTCTGTTTGGCACAGGGTGGCACTACTGTATGGGGAGTTTTGCCTTTGTTTACAACAAATTATGTGCTAGTATAGAGATGGTGATCATGTGATGTTTGATGTTTTAACACCAATCCTGCCTAATAGGATTGTGGTGGCTATGGTTGTTTAAGAGCCAAAGGCACCAAAATGTATGGGTACTGAATTGAGTTCAGACCCATATGACTATATTAGCTATTGAGCTTAGATTGAAGATATTAACAATGTTTTCAATTTCATTCTCATAGTTTTGTAGTAAAGTAGAGTTAAAAGGTGGCTGCTGGAGGGTTGCATTAGATCATAAGATCTAGGTGCAGTGCTCTCAGATCCAAGGCTCCTCACTGATGATGGCCACAAGCCAGAAACTACTCTGGGGATATTGGATGAGTAGGCACTAGATAGGGATTTTATGCACAAGCCTTCTGGCATCCATTGATTACTCTGTTTGGCACAGGGTGGCACTACTGTATGGGGGGTTTTGCCTTTGTTAACAAGGAAAGTAGTTTACTGTTTGTGGCTCAAATAGGATCATTACCAACAAGGGATTATACACATAAATGGAGGAATGTGAGTGATTTAGTCTGCATGTTATGTAAGGAAGACATGAAAAGTATTATGCATATGACAATTGAATATAAATGCTTATAAGCAGAAAGGGTACAAATAATAAAGTTGTTGGAGAATAAATATACCCAAAGTGATTATACAGAAAGTGAGTTCTTGGTTTTTATGCTGGGTTTGGAAATAGATAAGTGGGATTTATATACAAAGAATATAGAATGGATAAAGATAATATTGTGGACATGGGCTAGAGAAGAATATTGGAAAAACTTAGGGTGGAGAATGAAAAGTGAAAGTAAGGTGGTTAACAGGTTTCTCTGGGCATAGTGGTTGAGAGACTCCTGACTCTGAAAAAGGAGAAGCCATAGTGCATCACATCATATTGCATGACAAGGAGGAATGACTATGAAACCGTTAACTATGAAACCGTTAATACCTGTTAAATAATATCTTGGTTTTTATATTTTTGTTTTAGAGAACTATTGTAGATAGTTTTCTTCTATCATGGAATAATCAATGCACAATTTATTTTTGTATGAAACAAAGCAAAGAAAGAGTATTTGATATAATCCACTTAATGAATAATATTTCTGTAATATAATTTTCACTACATTATTCTCCCACATGATAGGGGCTGGTTTCTATTCATTTGGAACATCTTGTGGAGGGGTATAATCATAAACATATGGTAAATTCATATAAAAAGACATATGATTCCCTAAGATATACATTTTATGCTGAACAAGCATTCATCAGTTAATCCCAGATCACAATTTCTCACACATATCTGTATCATTGTTCTGTGTATAAAGATATTTAATTACTGCAGATTAATTGGTAAGGGTCAAATTACTGTCCTCACAACATTGACACAAACTTTTCAATGGAAGTATATTAATAATTTTTATTCATCATTCATTCATTTAAAGATTATCCACTTAAATAATACTATTGCTGTAGTATAATTTTGAGTACATCATTCTCATGCAAGGTAGGGACTGTTTTGGGGTATAATCATAAATGTCTGACCATCTTATGAGTATTAGTTCAGCATGTGATGGACATTGTGGGGCATATACATCTTTTTTGCATGTCTTTGATTATATGTTTATGATTACACCCTTCCAAAAGGTGTTTAAAGCAAATAGAAATTAGTCTCTACCTTAGGTGAGTGTCGTGTCAGTGAAAATTAGACTCCAAAAATATTATTCATTAAGTGAATAATCTCTAGTCTAATGAATGACTGATACAATTGATTAGTATTTGATATATTTAATTTTAAATAAAATATAAATAAAAAAAAATTAAATTACTTGTCT
This sequence comes from Epiperipatus broadwayi, assembly GCA_028023455.1. NCBI lineage: Eukaryota > Metazoa > Onychophora > Udeonychophora > Euonychophora > Peripatidae > Epiperipatus > Epiperipatus broadwayi. The sequence goes on along the minus strand of JAQFVV010000897.1, from coordinate 151,140 downwards.
GAATATCATATCACAATGTATTTATAATGCATTTTATTAATTTTAAATATATTCAATAAAACCAGACTTACACATAAAACTATAAACATTCATATACTAGATATTTGCATAGATCTTTGTGGTCTGATGTTAAAGCACTTATGTCTGCCATTGTATAACTTAGAATTCAAATCAGGGTTGAATAATATGTAAAAAATTATTTAAGATTCCAATTAAATTAGCATGACATATTTAATTTAAATAACAACCTCTTATTGATCAGAAAATAGATATCTAGTTATTTATAGCTAGGAGATACTGTGAGGTGGAAGCATAACCATTTTGGTAAGTGATGCCTTATTCTCCAATCTTTTCATGTTATGAACTGTTAGAAAAGTCTTTGATCTTAAATGGTTATTTAAAACGTTTTCATCTTTTACCTATATTATAAATTTGTTTATGTTTGTGATCTATCTCATGGTTTTTAAAAAGGGTAATGTCTTGTTTCATCCACATGGCATCCTGTTAGCAAAATTATTACAAACAATATGCATCAGCATGGGATTTGGGTTTTCATCATCAGATATTCAGTGGTATGGATGGATGGCTGAAGAGTTGGAGTAGATTGAAGCCTGTCCATTAAAGTATGAAGATTTGCTATCTTGATATAAACTGAGCACTGATTATATATATGTGTGGAAGATGATAATCTGGACCAACTGATGAGGGCTGGTTTAGCATAAAATACATATATTGGTGATTATTTATCTTTTCTACACATGTGTGGTCATGTGTATCAGTTGCATATGATAGTGTGGATAGTTGAAGGGTGTATGAAAATCTGAGTTCAAATCCCCTATACTTACAATTAAGCTCCAGGTATGTGAATAGTGCCTGGGTTTCAAATATTTATAAACAATATATATACATCAAATATTCATTCCAACACACATTCTTGATATAAATAAAGATATCAAAAATATAAATAACTTCCAAGATGCATTTCACACTGAATCGAGCACTGATTATATTTATGTGTGGAAGATGATAATCTGGACCAACTGATGAGGGCTGGTTTAGCATAAAATACATATATTGGTGATTATTTATCTTTTCTACACATGTGTGGTCATGTGTATCAGTTGCATGTGATAGTGTGGATAGTTGAAGGGTGTATGAAAATCTGAGTTCAAATCCCCTATACTTACAATTAAGCTCCAGGTATGTGAATAGTGCCTGGGTTTCAAATATTTATAAACAATATATATACATCAAATATTCATTCCAACACACATTCTTGATATAAATAAAGATATCAAAAATATAAATAACTTCCAAGATGCATTTCACACTGAATCAGAACTCTTCAGTTGGCCTGGATCACAATCTTCTATACTTGTCTTTATTAGTTGTTCAGCATTCTTCAATATCAAATTGTTACAATTTTATTTGGAAATATCAAACTTTGTGAGCTCACAACTTTATATTTCAAAAATGTGTCATGGAATGAACATTTTACTTAGCTTGAGTAAAGAGTATATAGTAATATTTAATTGTGTTTAAAATATATATTTGGATTAAAAATGATATGATAATCTCCAGTGTAATAAATGATTAGTGATAATCATTAAAGTATTTGTTTTAAGTAGATGGTGCCAAAATTACAAGTACAGTAAATTTGACACCTGTAGATTAAACTGTAATAATACTATTCAGCAGACATGATTTATATAATTTCAATGAAAATTATTTGACTTCACACCAGAGTTCAAGAGCAATAGAAAGTTCTGAAAGAACATCAGGAAGTGGCTCTTTTTCCTTGACTGTCAATGAAGACTCTAGCTTACAAGTATTTTGCTGAATGGCTTCTTAAATTCTCAAAGCTTCTTTTTAATATTTACCAGCTTTTTCTAGTAATTGAAACTTATCCCAACATTACTATTTTCTAAATTTACAAAAGCTGTTAACACAGCAGAAAACACTGCATAGTGCAAGACATAACAATAAATAAATGCTTATAGTTAACTAAACAGGTAAAAGATGGCAGTGGCAGGGTTGCAATGGATACAAAAATCTAGGTGTAGTGCTGTCAGATCCAAAGCTTCTCCAAACAAGCATCCATTGATTACTATGTCTTATAGTAGATGGCACTACTATATAAAAAGTTTGCTACTTCTAACATTGAATGAGGATATTTATTTAGTTATAAAAAAGAGCATTCAACAATAAAGAGACCACATCAGAATTTTTAGAATATGAAAAAACCACTGAACACAGATTTGAGCCCACCAACCCCAGAACAGTATGTAGAGACAGAAACGGCCATAGGCATAAAATTAAAAAGGCCTCCTTTATAAACAATGATAGAATTCTATAAATAGAAAGGATACCTGCTTCACCATTTCAAAAAGATGGACAAATTAATTAAAACAAAAGTGAACACGATGACCTATGACTAATGAACAGCAAACTAATTTGCATAAATTACAATATTCCTCCTCATTACTATTGACTGCACTCAGCTATAAATATGAAGTCTAAGAACTTTGAAAGTGCTTAGCATATATAAATATATAAACAAAATTAAACTTGTCTAAGAAGCGTGTTAGCACAGAATTATTAGTATTATATAAACTACATTTTTATATAGACTATTAGAAAGGAGTTTGCTATTAACTGAAAGGAGACTCTTTGATTCCTCTTGGAGACCTTAAAGGAACCGAGCAGGGCAAATTTCTAATGTCCATTCCATATGTTCTTGTCATTGCAGCTGTTATTACTATGTGATTATTCATATAGTATACGAACATGGATGGGCTGCTCACCAACACGCATTAGCCAGCATGGTGAGTTTCTTGGCTTTTTACCTCCGAGTTTAAGAATATTTTTTCCAATATATACAATCATGACAGATAAAAATAAATCAAGGCCCTTATTCCTACGAGGCTGCAAACTCACCAACCAAGGCAGTGGTTGGTGGCCGAAGGCGGAGGGTGTTAAGAATCCCCTGATTGTGGACTCAGGCTGCCATTTGATGATGACTTTTTATTTAGGTGCTTACAACTGCAGATCACTTTCAAGTGAAGGAAGATTGCAAGAGTTAGAAGAAGAACTATCTTATATTAAATAGGACATTATTGGACTTTGTGAAGTTAGAAGAAAAGATGAAGAAACAATTGATTTAAAAAGGGGACATGTACTCTACTATAAAGTCACAAAGATTGAAAATACAAGTGGAGTAGGATCCATTGTAAATAAAAAATGGAAGAATAACATTGTGGAGATTGATGGTGTATCTGACAGGGTAGCAAGATTAGTTTTACAACTTAATATCTGATACCAAATGCAGATAATTCAGGTTTATGCCCCAACAAGTTCTCATAGTGATGATATTAACAATGTTTTCAATTTCATTCTCATAGTTTTGTAGTAAAGTAGAGTTAAAAGGTGGCTGCTGGAGGGTTGCATTAGATCCTAAGATCTAGGTGCAGTCCTCTCAGATCCAAGGCTCCTCACTGATGATGGCCATAAGCCAGAAACTAGTATGGGGATATTGGATGAGTAGGCACTAGATAGGGATTTTATGCACAAGCCTTCTGGCATCCATTGATTACTCTGTTTGGCACAGGGTGGCACTACTGTATGGGGAGTTTTGCCTTTGTTTACAACAAATTATGTGCTAGTATAGAGATGGTGATCATGTGATACTTTCCTTGTTATCATCATAAATTAACTCACACTCAATATTCTGTTTACTTCTATGTATATTTAACCTCTTTTTACTCTCCATATGAGTTCTCCATCTTTCCAATTCCCTATTTTTTATTAATGCGTCTATTCTTCTGTCCATTCTTTGCAACTATAACACTCAACAATTCTTCTAACACAATCGTCCCATCTTTTGAACAAGTATACTGACATAAAGTCTTTATTCAAATCTTCTGCGTATCGTACTAGCTTTTTCACTCATCTTGTTGTTTGTCCTTTACTCGTAACCCAATTAAATACTATTGTGACTACGTTAATAAACCTGTCTATGGTCGCGCCATCAATGATAAAAATGTTAAGCATGTTGAAAGAAGTGTTCTTGGTTTTCCGACTTCAAAATCCAACCACGAAAATATCATGGCACACGGCTGCACCAACAATTTGACATTTTATTAAATTTATAAATATATATTAGTATAACTATATATAACTTTAAACAATTACTACAGAAACTACAAAATAAAACAAATCATATTGTGAAACCTTTCACAAAGACTTAAAACTTTATTTTTTTCAATTTGTAACAAGAGATATTATGTTTGACGATTTTCCATTTACCTTAGTAAATTTGATAATTGATCCATTAAGTATAATTGTATTAATAAAAACATAAGAAATGTTCATAAAACTACGAGTTGTTCTTTAAGAAAAAAAAATAAATGAAAAACCGCAATTATGAGCAAACGTAATTGAATATTCCGTAGGAAATAATTATTTATCATGAAAATGCGTTATAATTAGCACAAGATAAATGTTAAAATAATAAAATTCACTTTTGGCTATTCAATTCTCTAATTAACTGAAAATTGTTAAAAGAAAATTAAACTAGCCTATCAGATTTAATCAATTAACTCTTTATTTATAATAAAATACATCTTAAATTTCGATTGCCATGCTTGTTTTCGGGAAACTTTTAAGATTGCTAAAACCTGCCTTATTAAACACTTTATTAAAAACAGACCTTGGCGTGCAAGAATAGCTCAACCATCTGTTATGCTTATTACCTGGGTTTAAATCCAGGCTAATAAAACAACAATATATATATATTACCAATCAGGCTTAAGATTTTTAAACAAGTATTCCAAACTACTCGATTTAATCATCCAATATTGGTCAAAATATAGAATTCTAAATAGATTAGATCTGGAGTTGTCAAACGTTTTAATTCAAAGAGCTATTTTGTTTAAATCTCCCTCACCCCATTAAAGAACTGCAAGGAAAAATACACCAACCCATCCCTTTTCATTAAATAGCGACGACGAAAGAAATGAAAAATGTTTTTGAAACATACGAATTTCTGAATATCTGTGGATATATTTGAATATTTATTTTAGTGATAGAGCAAAAAAGAATTTGGTTACATCCTAACAAAAAAAAATTTTTTTTAAATAAATAAATAACAACGTTATTCACAATTTTTTCCTAAATATTCATCATATACAATAATTATTATTAGATAGGGTATATGAGCACAGACTTTCACACGCCCCACCACTCTCCACACTATCTCATACCACTAATATACTTGAACACATGTACAATGAAAAGATAAATAATCACCAATATTCGTATTTCATGCTAAACCAGCAATCATCAGTTGATCCAGATTATCATCTCTACACATATATGCTATAAGTGCTCAGATATATATTAAGATAGACAATCTACATACTTTAATGGACAGGCTTCAATCCACTCCACACTCCCAACTCTTCAACCATCAATCCAATTGAAAATCTGCTGATGGAATGCTCAAAGGCCATCCTGAGGCTGAGATTCTTGTCACACTCATGTTGACCTAAGTTCAATCTAAACCCCACATGTACAGGACATAATCCATTTAATACATATGCAAGGATAGGCAGACATCTCTACAATATAATAACTGAAACACAGGCTTATTATATACCTGTGTCTATATATGTAATATATAGGGTATATGAGCACAGACTTTCACACGCCCCACCACTCTCCACACTATCTCATACCACTAATATACTTGAACACATGTATAATGAAAAGATAAATAATCACCAATAAACGTATTTCATGCTAAACCAGCAACCATCAGTTGGTCCAGATTACCATCTCTACACATATATGCTATAAGTGCTCAGATATATTAAGATAGCCAATCTTCATACTTTAATAGACAGGCTTCAATCTACTCCACACTCCAACTCTTCAACTGTCCATCCAATTGAAAATCTGATGATGAAATGCTCAAAGGCCACCCTGAGGCCGACATTCTTGTTATTGTGAAGAAAAAAATTTAACTTCTGATAATGCATTGTTTCTTAACTGTTATAAATCTTGGCACACTCACCTGTCAGTAAGAATTTTAAAAGCTTAAATGCGTCACTTAAGCTTAGAGTATATTCATAGATGCATCAAGTGTTACTGACCGTACTTATATCAGGGCTTGAATCTATTGCAAGCCTGATGTTGTAATCGACAATTGAATTGTATAAATTTAGATAATCTATTCCAGGATAATGGTAAAGTATCACTTTTAATCACCCACAATTAGGCATATAATAATTATGATAAGGCTGAATTCAAAAAACAACATTGTAGTATGCATTTTTCTCTCCTAGAGTCATCAAAATAATTATTTACATGTTATATAAGAAAATAAAAATGTGTTTATGTTTATCGTGATAAAAAGAGTTACAAGATTAGAATCAAAAAGCCACATTTAGCTTGCGAGCTGTAGTTTGCCTACTCCTGGATTATATTTACTACTGGATGGAGTCCATAGTATGTACCAATAAGTAAAAAAATAAATTGTCCACATTTATTAATATAAAATCAATAAAGTATTAATACAAATAATAATTTGTTTACCAAAATTAATATCTATCATTTAATAAAAAAATGTGTATTTATATATTAACAAACTCCACTTCTCCTCTCTTTTTTCATTTTTCATATAAATAAAGATACAATAAAAGACAAATGACCCCCAATGTGTAGTTGATGAATAGAATTTACTATGTGGATTTATCTTGCATGAGGCATAAAAATTACTTCAGTTTTATGGGTGGCAAATTTCAACTTCAGTGATTAATACTTCTTTGCTGCTGAAACGTAATTCAGTTTCACGTTTTTATTTTGTAATTACAAGGGACTTGAATTGAGGCTTTCAATCTTCTTACCACTATGTAGTTCATCTTAGCTGTGTTATTTCTAAAATTTCATTTATTAAGAATTTTTTTGGCCTCATTCCTGTATTTAATGTGTTATGTATTGCTTTCATCTATTATTATCAAATAGATTTTTTTTTCTGTTATTTAATAAACATTTGAGCATGGTCTATCTTTTCTTTTAATTAATACACATTTTATTGCAAATTATATTGCTTTCTTAATTTTATTTAACATCCACTTGTAGCCATAAATTTGGAGAGATTTTATATTGATTTATATTTCTGCATACATTTCATTTATTGTTGAAGTACTTTTTTAAATAACTAATATTATTTTAATAAATAAATTATCTTTATTGCAAAAACGTTTTTTTATTATTTTACTTTACTTTCAAAAAATATATTTTATTCATTTATAGAGCAAGGTACTTAATTGTGTATACAGGCAATAGTTAGAGCTGCTGTTAACAAGCATTGTTTGCAATGGGTTTACAGGGATACAGTTCAAATAGGATGGTTAGGAGGTAGGTCATACCCTCCCTGTCATCACAGCAATAGGGGGAGAATCCGTCCTGACAAGGCCAGAGGCATCATCCATAGAATGAAATGGAATGTCTTGAAACTTATATTTTTAGTTGATCCCAGGTCTGAACCACCAACTGTTCTGGGCAAGTCCTCTTGTCAATCTCCCTAGCCTTCCATATGAAATTTATCAGGAGGTCCTCAGGACTATGGTCAATCCCACTTTCAAACAATAGTTTGCAATGTATAGTCCAAATGCTGAAGTTGACAAATGAAGCCAGCGTATTATTTTATTTTTATTTAATATCCTCTTGTAGCAGTAAATTCAAGTACCATAACAAACATTTTATTTTTTACCCATTTAAATTGACCCCCTATTGATAATTACTACATAGCCTCATTTAATGGATAGTTTATACACTGTAATAGTACTTAAAACAGGCACAACTCTCCATACAGTCAGTAGTGCCACTCAGTGCCAACCAGAGTAATCAATAGATGTCAAAAGGCTTGTGCATAAAATCCCTATCTAGTGCCTACTCATCCAATATCCCCAGACTAGTTTCTGGCTTGTGGCCTTCGTCAGTGAGGAGCTTTGGATCTGAAAGCACTGCACCTAGAGCTTAGGATCTAATGCAACCCTCCAGCATCCACCTTTTAACTCTATTTAACTACAGAACTATGAAAATGAAATTGAAAACATAATAACATTTTCCATCTAAGCTCAGTAGCTTATATAGTCATATGTGTTTGAACTCAGTTCAGCACCCATACATTTTGGTGTCTTTGACTCTTTAACAACCATAGCCACCACTATTCTATTAGGCAGGATTGGTGCTAAACCACTAAACATCACATGATCACTATCTCATACTAGCACATAATTGTTTAATAACAATTATGTGCAAGTATGAGATAGTGATCATGTGATGTTTAGTGGTTCAAAAGTATTGTTATGAATTATTTTAATATTTTTTTTATTTTCTAATTTTTAGTTTTACATACTGTAAGCTCAATAAAAAAAATGTTGAAAGAAATTACTTAAAATCTAAAATGAATCCAGACGAAGTTAAAATTGTATATTTTTCACTATTTTTATACACTTTAATTTACTCTAGGTTTTTTTTTATTTTTACTGTCTAGAAAAATTCTGTAACTCAATTTTTACTCACTTCAAAATTTCCAGTCAAATTGAGTATTTCTAATAACAATATATATATATATATATTTAAAGTTAACAAACAATTTTAGTAATAAACAAAAAATTTAAATGTTTAATTTTTTTTATGGGATTCATTTTAAATGCATACATTTTTGTTAAACATTTTTTTATTTAACTTACGTAAAATTTTAAAGTAGAAAATAAATAAAATTCTTTCAAAACGTTTTGCTATCAGGAATAAATATATGAGAAGTTTTATTTAGAACAGAAATTGAAATCTGAATAAAAATTAAATTATATAATTTTATCTAGACGGAAAGTTTAAAAACAAAATAAAAGCATGCATAAAACTTTTCTGATATTATACAAGTATCTAAATGATATATACTGTTTTCAAGCTGTTTTCAATACTATCTCCACCTCATATGGAAGGAATGGCTTATCACAATGCATCTGTGAAGAAAATAAATTAAAAGATATTGAATTTTTATATACTAGAAGTTAAATTTTGTCCTACCTATTTTGTTGTTATTAGGGCAAAGATTTTCGACTTAAAAATGTCTTATAATAAAAATTGATAATTAACCTAATTTTATAAATTTCTTTATATAACAAAAAATATTTTTTCTTATATTAAAAGATACAATCATTACAGTTGTAAACTTTCAGAAATGGTTTGATCATTCATGCTAAATGATAAATTTATAAGCTTTTTGATGAGTAACAAATAAAAAGAGCTTTTGATTACTGTTACGATTTAAATGGATATCAAGATATATAGCAATTTTCCAAAACAAACGGGTGGAAGTATTATAGATATTTATAGATACATGTCAAAAAAATTGAATGTATAATATAGCATCAGAGATTGGTTAATTCATGGGTTCCATTACAATCTACATGAAACATGCTTCAAAATTGCACAATTATCAATTTAAGACTTGTTTTCTATGTAATAATACCATTATATACTTATGTTGGTAAATGTACAAAAATAATCAAGAAAATACATAAATAATATTTTATTGTAATAAAGTTGTTAATGATTTACTTTACTTAATTAGAATTTGTGTATGTTTATCATTTATCTGATTTTCCATTGCCTGTCCACATCATTTACTCAACTTTCCTTACCCATGCTATATCATTTATATATTTTACATTAACCATGCCATATCATTTATTTGACTTTCCATTGCCTATGCCATTTTATTTATCCAACTCTTCATTATATATGCCATACTGCACATCTAACTCAGAGGTAAACATTTTAGTTTATACAAACTTATGATAATCAACACTCTAGCTTATTAGGATCATGCATATAACTGTGGAGTTTGAATACTGAGGAGTGACAGGAATGTGAGGAGAACCCATGATATCAATGACCTAAAGAACAACCATATGCTAATAGTATATATTAGAATTGAACTGAGCATACTATAAATGTGATACATTTATAATTGGCAAACTTTAGCGACTCAAACTCATTACATGGCCTCAATGTACAAATAAAATGAGTGGCACAAATAGCTATTTTGTTCTATTCCAATCCAATTAATGACCAATTATTGGTGCTAGACACTGTTCAATTGCATTATTAAGAGAATCTGATCTCTTACTAAATAGTCCATCCCATTACAAATGGTGCAGCTATTTGTTGGAGGCATGAACTCAGATAGTTGTCATATCTGATCTGTTACAAATGCTGTCCAAATTTGTGGAACTGTTAAACAAGAGCCTAGGAGAATAGTTCATTCCATAACACAATAAATTCATTTCCATTACAAATGGCAACCAGTGTGTTGGAGCAATGTCATTATCATATAAATTCACATGTTGAGTAAAACATTACTGGTCTTTTTCTAATTTGTCTGCAGCACCATTTCTGAAATTCACAATCCGTTGAGTAAAATATTACTGGTCTTTTTCTAATTTGTCTGCAACACCATTTCTGAATCAATGTGTGTGTTATTTGGCAATTTATTTTAACTATTGATCACAAACATCTTAAGATACTGGTGTGGCTGGAAGATGAGTTTCATGATAAAATATGACAATAATGTTTTTACTTTTGTGGTGACTTTTAATTCTATTTCTTCTGTTTTACAATATCTTGCTAATCTATTATGAATACTTTTGTGACTGGTGACATCATTTAAAAAGTTTCTTATCAATTTAAAATGTAATTTAATGCTAGTGTATTATAACTTGAGATATGAAACATTATAACATTTCATATCCTAACGCATAATATAGACATGTTAAACAGCTTAATATTTATATGAAGCATAACTAATCAACATTTCTATTTAAGACATGAGGTGATTTGCAACTAAATCTGAGGCATCTTGAAAAATAAAATAATCAGCAACTATCTTTACAATGTGTATACTGAAAGGACTAACTTTTTATTAATTGTCAATATCCAAACTCCACAGTGCACATAAAATGACTATTTATTACATTATCTCACACTTTATAAAAGGTTGTTAGTTTGGCTAGGTGATTTATTTAGAATGAGCCAATCAGACATAAATCCAGTCTTTTAATATATGTCCAAACATCTATTTTTGCATAGCAGAATTAATATCTACTGATTTTAAAACCATTTGTGGAAAAAAAAAAAAATTTGAATTGAGTATGAAATATATGCAGTATTTCAAGCCAAGGGTAAACAATGAAGTGACCAAATTTGAAGGTGCTGCAAATATAATAATGCTACCCTTCTTATTAAGCTAACACCATATTGCAAAATGATTATTTATATATATTATGGCTGTGTCCAGTGGCACTCTATTGCCTTCTGGATTGCAAATATAAATAACACAAATAATTACTTATTAATGAGGTGGCTCGGAAAGTAAATTTAAATAACAAGAATTTATTTTACAGAGTTATATGGAGATAATCAGTATCGTTTAATATATACATATATGACAATTATATACACACCTATATAAATAACAATAAAGGCCTGAAGGCATAACAAAATAATAATATCAATACGACCTGCTACACTGTTTCTAAGTGTACTTTTGAACGTCCAGAGGTAAACTTCTCCACAAGGCTAAGTGAAGAAAGGAGCTAACTGGAGCACCAGAGGAAAGGGCACATCTGTCTTTCAAGAGCTTCACTTCACAAGTGTCTTCTCTCCATTCTATTCTAGATCTTTTTCCACTCTCGTTGTTTTAGTGTGGACTCCCTTGATTGGCCATCCGCTGTCCACGTGATGGTCATCTCTTGAGTTTCCATATTCGATCCCTGACCAGATAAAGCAATTAGCTTAGAAATGTCTATTTTAAGCAATATTTCTATTATCATTAATTCTGATCAGGAACTAAACATTCAGGGTTGCAATGGCTTTGTTTACATTATCTTAATCCTTTGCTCAGATTCATCTAACTTGTTAGTTTATAGTTTTTCCAATAATTCCACTATTTAATTAGATTAATTGCCTTTTTAAAATATTGTGAATGTCTTTGGCATCCACACACATATATTTAGTTTACCGTTACAATATTATTTATAGAACTTATTTTGTGTATATATAAATATACACACACAATTAGTAATCCGTTTAGTTTTACAATTATAATATTTATTTTGTTAATACATAAATATACACACACACATTTAGCAATTACCTTATGCCTAATAAAGGTGAGAGATTGAAGCAATTCCTGACAAGGTCACTTATCAACTGAAAACTTTTAGATGAGTATGATCTAGTATTTCATGTATATTGGTATTTTGAGAAAGAAAAATCACATCTTTTTTATTAGTAGAAAGTGAAATTGGGGACTTCATTAATTGAATTTCCGTGAAAGTTTACTCATTTATATATATATGGCAGTTTTTAAATATTTAACATGGTCAAGTGTGGGTTTTTTTTAAAAAAAATATTATTTGCTTATAAAATTAAATTAAAAGAAAATCAAATCCAATTTATTGAGTTTTAGTATAAAATAAAGATTTTTATAAAAGAATAAGATGTAGTATTTCCAAAACCTCACACCAGATGGAGGAATAAAATGTGTTAGAATGCAAAATATTAGGCCTCTGTTAATTGAATGGTAATGTCTTCAAGCAGAAAGGGTACAAATAGTGAAGTTGTGGAAGAATAAATATAAGCAAACTGATTACGCAGAAAATGGGGTTTTGAGTTTTATGCTAGGTTTGGGAAAAGATAAGGGGGATTTAGATATGAAGGCCATGAAGTTGGCAAAGATTATATTGTGAAAATGGGATGGAGCAGAATAGAGAAGAATATGGGAAAATCTTAGGGTGAAGAATGGAAATGGAAGGTAAGGTAAAATGGTTAATAGGTTTTTCTAGACATAGTGGCTTAAAAATTCCTGACTTCAAAAAAGTAGAAGCCACATTGCATTTCATTGCATCACATCGCAAAAGGATAAAAAACTGTCATAGAGATACTGATTAATAATAGATTAATAACTTGATATAAAATTAGCAAATGTTTTCAATAATGGGCTTCCAAATTAAAGGTAATTTATATGCATCATCATGTTTCCTGATGCAATCTGACTTCTTAATAATCACCAATTTTTTTGTGGGATGCCTGAATGTGACACATATCAATATGTTTAAAAATCAGACATTATTAACAAATGTAATGATACATTTTAGTTATTTTCCATTTGGAAAAATTTTTTAAAACTGTCTGGTCAAAACGTATGATTACTTTATAGTCATATTATTCATCTGCTATCATCCACCCTGCTCAATGTTTTAAAAATATCCATTAGTCCAAGTGTAGTTGCTTATCCTATTTCTGCCATGTTTTTTTTTTAAATAACATTTTTACCCAGTTAGTGCTAAGTGAAATACAAGCAAATATTTAGTATAATAATATTGTTAATTACATATGAACGAACACAGATAATATATTTTATAGATAGATAAGTCCATAGATGGATGGATGGACAAAAGATAAAATGGGTAGATAAATAGGTATATAAGTAAGTGGAAGAACATGGGTCAGCAGGCAGGAAAACATGCAAAGAGGCATGGAGATAGACAGCCAGGTAGACATGCAAATGATAATTAGACAGATAGATAGATAAGCAGGTGAGTAGATGTGAAGGTGGACAAATTGTTAAGTGTAAGTGTTAGTATGAACATGAGTGAATCACTGAACTATGTTGCCACATATCATCTCTGATGATTTAGAGATGTCATTACAAGTAGATTAGAGAAAAAACTAATCACCATTTTATTGGCACACAGATCAAGACCATCTAAAGAAATACATTTTGAAGGTCATCTGTTCTTTATAAGTATATGTAGAAATTATATATAGAAACCAGAAGTTTATACTACATATTAGATATCTTGCATTAATAATAAAAAAGTATGGAATTAATTAATTAGTTAATATAATGCTTATAATTAAAATAAATATATATTAATCTTTAATTAAATCTGAAGTTTATATTTCTGGGCTTAAAAATAATATAATAATCTCTAGCTTAATAAATAAAGGATTAGTAATAATCATTAATGCATTTATCTTTAGACGAGTTCATCATACCAACATGTGCCGCACTAATAAATTAAATAGTAATAATTTATTATGGATGAAACAAAAACAGCATATGCGCCAATTCCCACAAGGGAATGGATAAATACAGCCCTATCACGTGAAAGGTATAACTCGGCAGAACTGAAGTTAGCTATATCAGTCAGATATGCAATTTTGGGCAATGTTTTTCTTTTTATAAATACCTTTATCTAGCACTTTTTTTAAGTATATATAAAAATTAAAGTTTATAATAATTATAAATTTATTTATTTAAACGCACATTGATTACGTAAATAATATTCATTAAGGCTATAGCCCCAAGCACATGCGTATAAAATGCGATAGTAGGGACCTCTACAGGTCTTAAAACCACAAGCTTTCTCATTCATTTAAGCAAAATAATCTTTAAATAGATCTCCGCACGGCGAAGACCTTTCCAATAATTCTTTATATCTAAATGAATTAGAATTGTGGTTGTAATTAGCTTAAAACGTGTCCTTGCTTAAGGTTCTGCATCATTCAGATTGATTTTTTTTAAAAAAAAAAAAAAAAAGAATCTGTTCTTGAGATAAGTTATTTAATATAACAAATTATTCCGATTGAAAAAGGCAATATTTCCCCCCAGTCAAGAACGCAGAATAAATTATCTGAATACTTACAACTAGCATTTTAAAAAGAAAAACGATGTGAAAAATGTCATCACAATTGGATTTAATATATCAGATAAATCTTTTTAATTTTTAAAAAAAATCTATTACAAAATAAAGTGAAAAATGAAATTACTAAAATGTGACAATTTTATTTGTATATTATATCCGAAATAAAAATAAAAAATTCCTTATATATGTATAAATTTGAATTGAGATGGGAGAGGGGTAAATATAGATTTTTTAAACTTGATGGATATAGCCAATAAGATTCTAACCACCAAATTCCTTCCATCAGTAGCAATAAAAATATGTATAAGTCACAATTATATGTTGTTCATTTAATGGTAATTGGTAAATGTTTTGAGAAAAGTTCATATTTTATATTAACTTTCAAATTCAGTTGTTAATTATATTATTTCATCTTTATTATTAAAAGGTTGTCTTGACAACAGTTTGAAATTATTGATTGTTATTGATATTTGGGATTGTCTAACTGTTGACTGGATTTTAATGATATATATATAAACGTTTTGAACATTTAACCAAGAAAAGGTAATACTATTTTTATCATAATTATAAGTTGCTTAGCACACTTTCAACATCGATGGTCATAGTCAGTGCTCACATTTTGTTGCCAGAAGCAATACAACATCTAAATAAAGTGTGCATTCTGCAAATGTTCTTATTTACACATTCCACTTCTGTGATAAAAAAAATACTCAATTCTTTTTTTTTATATTATAGGGGTCATTAGCAATGAATTATGCTTCTTTGAACTTACCTCTCCTATTTTCTCTCAGAGCAAAGCACACTAACTCTCATTGGATCAAAAGCATGGCCAAACTCACTCATGTTCTAGAAACAGTACATTGTAATGCTTCCCATAGCAAAACATGAGCAGTGTGATTCTGAATGTTGACATTTAAAATGTACTCAACCAATTATAACTATAATAATAA
Organism: Epiperipatus broadwayi; assembly: GCA_028023455.1. NCBI lineage: Eukaryota > Metazoa > Onychophora > Udeonychophora > Euonychophora > Peripatidae > Epiperipatus > Epiperipatus broadwayi. The sequence continues at coordinate 135,407 of JAQFVV010000897.1, read as the reverse complement.
TAGTATTATCTTTTCTTGGTTAAACATCCAAAGCATTTATATGTATAAATTACAATAAGTATAAGAAAAGAGGAATAATATGTTCTTAAATCACATTGAGTTGTTAGTAACAGCAACTGATTGGTATATAGGATAATATTTCAAATGGTATTATCCCCCTCTCTTTTTCAAATGTTGCTGCCCTGACCGGTGACAGTATTAGCAAAGGAATTTAACCTTGGACCTTTAGCTTTATGAATGTTGAATGTAAAGCAATGTTTTAACCAAATATACTATTCTTTCAAAAGCAACATTATAAATCCCATTATACATCTTAATAATCTGCATAGGGCTTATTAAAGTTTATACAGTAGCTCTCAAATGGTATATTAAAATAAATCACATTAAAAGTAGATGATGAAAAATAGCAAGCTACCATTGATAGTGATTAAATGTAGTCATGAAATCACGGTACTTTTTATTTATTTAAATGAGCCTGCTTCAGGGCAAAGAAATAATAGACAAATTTCAATGTTCCACACATTTTCTATTGTAGACAGAAGATATAACACAGTATCAGCTAATTCATTTTATGCATATATACAATACACATATCAATCGTGGATAGATGATATTAAAAAAACACTGGTGAATTGTATGGATAATATAGGTGTGATATGGAAAAGAGAAACTATGAACTAGAAAAATTGAATTAATTTTGGAGAGATCATCCTGCATGATGATAGTGATTATAAGTCAATACACTTATGTAATATGCATAAGTAGGGAACAGTGAATAATTGTAGAAGTAAAACAGTGTATAGTTAGGAAATAAAGTAAAAATTATATATATATATATATATATATATATACCCATAGAATTATGAACATTCTAAGGTTATGACTATGATGACATTTAATGCCCTTGAAACTGCTACTCTTTGATAATTTTTATGCAATTATATCTTTTCTTAAGAGAGCAAACAGCACATATATTTATAACTTACAATATTCTAAGAAAATTATCTTAATTTTATAAATTATTATTATACACCTGGGTCTCATTTTATGCAGTAGATAGGTGCCTCAAAAATGTACACAAAAGAAATTGCACAAAAATAGATTTAACTTACCTTGAAAAATGGGGGATATGTTCCAGTAATTTTCAGAAATCACATAAAAGCAAAGCAACAAGGAAAAATTGCTTTAAAATTTGCATTAAAAAAAAATAAGGAAATAAAGTAGGACTAATAAAACATTTCAAATATTTGAAAAAATTAATACAAGACAAACTTTTTTACTTTTTTTTATGAACTACAGTATTTAATTTTATATTTTTTCATACATATTTTAATCATTACCTCTATTTGAGAATATGCATTCATTTGTGAATCAGATTCGTGATGTGAAGTACAATTAGCACCACTTTCAATATTGTGCTGTGTTAATGGTTTTCTGTTTTTATATTAAAAAAATGAGATCGCAATCAAAACAAAAAGATTATACATTATCATTAGAAAGATTATTTTCAGTTTTAAAAATCAATAAAATCTTCATTATTTATTTTAACAATCTAAAAAAAAAATTTTTTTCTGTTATATCTAACAAAATACATTATAAAAGTTTAAAAATTTTGAATATTTATTGTGATATTTTTATACATAAGTATAAATCTATTATTATTATTTACTCATTAGTATAAGTAGGTTATTTACATAGAAGCTAAGATTCTAAATACAGCTTCAGACTATATTCAAATTAGCTGCTAATATAATGTTATATTTTTGAAAAAAAAGTATTTCAAGTCAACATAAGTTATTAATAATTTAAATTTTTTGATATCTAATAAATATAGTGAAATATAAAAGATATTAAGAAGAAACATGAATCACATAACTTCAAAATCACATTAAAATAATCCCCATAAAATGAGACCCATATGTATATATATTGTAATAGTTGTGTTACATGGCAAGAATAATATAGTGTGTATGCTCGAATATATATAAAGTTGAAAGAAAAAGTTAGAAATAACAGAAAAATTTTGTAGATATTTCTACATCTCACTAGAATAATCATTGAAAAAGATTAAATAATCTTGAATTTAAAATAAAATTTTATTATAAATTAAACATTTAAAACAGTCTAATAAATATTTTTATTGAATTCTGATTTTAAAATTAAAATAATTGTAAACATTTTGATTATCTATTGTTAAAAATCTTTGTAGATTATAATTTGATAAAATTGCAAAGGATTAAAGTGCATTGAAATCAACTTTTTTCAATCGAGAGAGATAAGAAAAAGTTTTTAATTAATATATTTTAATCACCCTACTATACAAAAAGGATGGATATAAAAGCAGGAATAGTTTATTATTTTTGAATGAGTTGGCCAGAATAGTTTGTCAAAGTTTTTTTTGTAAAAGTTGGCTGAGTTAGTTGGTTTTCTAGAATGATACAGATAACTTCCATAAATCAGATGTAGCTGAATTTGATACAGTAAATTTAACAGTGGTCTACTTACACTATAATAGAGATGCACCTAAAAGGTGATGCAACTTCTTTGTTTTTTATAGCCAGCTGGCTTGAAGTCTAAATGGAGCTATTGAATCTAAACAGTTACCTAAACTATACCTGTCTCAAAAGACTAGCTCACCAAGAAAATCCTTGCAGAAGAATTAGTTTAATTTTTTTCTGATTTATCTGTATGCAGGACCACAGATAAATGTATCACATCATATTTGTATAAAGTCAGCTGAAATTGGAGTGATGATAATTAATTATATACATGTTGCTTTATCTGTATACAAGGCATCACAGATAAACATGTCATGTTGTATTTATATAAAGTGTGACTGGTAAGTTCTTTTAAGCAATTCCTTAAAATGACATTTTAAAGTACAAGTAAATAATTTTACTTAAGTTAAATGTCTAAAAACAAAGATTAAATTCATAGGTTATTTTATATTTATTTTTTCAAGAGAATAAGTGAAATTTATATACTTTCAATGTTGAAATAACTGTAAAATGATATTTTAATAATCAAAAATGATACTATTTAAAATCATTTATTGGAGAAAAAAGACATTTTAAATTTAAAGACATTGATAATTAATCATTCAACAATAAACTGACAATAAATTCATAGTATTTTGGTTTTTTTTTTAAAGAAAAAGGAAACTTTTAATGAAAGAATTTAATAACTGATTCGTGTTCCTTTTTTATATATACTCACACATATAGATGAATTTTATGTATATTTAAAATGGAATTTAATTATGAAAGGTGTTAATAGTTTTATTTTGATGAATTAAAATAGGTTAGTAAATTATTCATCAATTGTGCTGTGCATCTGTGTGCAAATGCAAATATTAATCATGTATTTTTATTTTATGGCAAGTCAAATATGTTCAGAAATTATTATACCACATGTCTGTGTGTATATATATGAATGTGTATCAAGTAGACACATGCAAATGTTCATCATTCTAAATATGTTTCAGTATAGTATATTATGCATCTGTGCACAGATATATGTGTTGTATGTAAACCCACTAAGAGGTATTGCAAATCACAATGTGATATTTTTTATTTGTATATTACATAAAATCAGAAGGCTTAATTTAAAAGTGTATAGCCATATTATGCAAACATAATCTTCATTTTTATTGTATATTAATCAAAATCAGCAGACATATATGTGTAGCTGAATTCTGCAGTCCTTAATTTTATTTTTTTATTGTCGTTAATAAACTTGTAGGTTATTGTTAAAATGATTCCAGTGAACTTGATTGTAAAGGGTTTTTAAAATATTGTATGTTGCATAATCTCTTGATCACAGTAACAGTTACAATTTTTATGTTCTCTGAGCTATATTCATGCATAACAGTCTGACGTATAAAAAGAGAAGTATATTAGTGTAGAGGCATTTAGTTGACAAGGATCCTGGTTTGGCATTAAGAATATTTTCTTTAAAGTCCATGCACAATAATTATTTTAGTTTAGTCTCTTAGAATTTAAGTTTATAGTTGGCCAGTATATTAAAAGTACTAAGTGGACAGAGCATTGATGATGATCAGCATATTATAATATCCCAACATAATTGGTATTATGATTGTATATTCTAGGTATTAGTACTTAGTTTGTACATCCAAAATATGTTTAAATACTTGCCCCAAGCTGGAAAATTCAAAATAGTTTGGCCTGGTCTATGGTAGACTCAATTTATATCTAGTCACCAGATTGACTGTTGATTTATTTTTATTGTTAATCATTCATGATAATGAATTATTATTTATTCTTGAGTATTATTTATACTTATTTATACTTATTAATAATGCTTGTGGTATTATAGTTAATCATAATTACTCTAATGTGATAATTGGGCAGATCTCTCAAAGATTTCAAAATCTCTTATGCTCTAATAATGCAGAAAATTACTTATATATTTTTTGATATTACTGTATATATTATATTAAATAATTTTAATTGAAATATGTTATTTTGAGAAAAATGACCATGCCTTCATGCCAACTTCCCCATCCCATTATAATATATATAGATAATTTTTTTTATATATTTGGATTTTTAGTAATTATTTTTATTTAAAATGAAAAATAAAAATGATGCCAAAGTGTTTGTAGCATTTTTAAAAAAAATTGTGGCACATCAAAAAAATCTATTTCAATGTTCATTTGTTTGTGAAAGAATTGTTTTAATGTCTTGTACCAACTCTGGCATCTTCACATAGATTTTGACATTTTTGACATTATGATGGTTCTGTAATTACTATATTTTCTACATTATTTTAAGCCTATTTATAAACTTATATTACAGTTTGTGGATGTTTACAGCTTTGTGTATCACTATAGTTGCAATTTTAACATATTCATTGAAAAAATTCTGAAGATGTCAGCATTGTGTTAACTTTTTGCATGGTTGACAGTACCCTATTAACATGACAAATCTATAAGGGAAGTGGTTTAGAAATAAATAGAAATGAGAATTTCTGATTGTCCAACTGCTTTAGTTTCAGGCAGAATAACTAAATACTGTAGGTTTGTAAAAAAAAAAAAATGTAATTGTCAGTAATTTGCTTACAAATCAAAGGTTATGATACAATATTTTTACAAAAAAAATTATTTTGTTGAACAAAAAACTATGTCTCTAATAGGATATTGTCTTTGAAAACGATTTATTTTTAAAAAGTCAACTCTTAGAAAATTATTATGGTAACTGGAAAGCAGTTTCTATTCAATAAAAAGAAATAGCTTTTGTCAAACTAATAAATAGAATACTCTTTAAAATTTTAATAATACTAAATAATTTAGTAACATTAAAAAAATTTTTTTTCTTTTTAAATTCTAAATATATCTTTCTTTTAATAACATAAAATTAATATATCTAATTCCCTTCTAATATTTCGAACAGAGAAAATTACATTCAATGGTACCATACTTCATTGATAAATGTGAGAACTGAGTTTAGATGTTTATTTTAATTTTTAAAACAAAAGTATTTATTTTAAAATTGATGTCACTTGAAAGCTTACAGTTGTAAAAAAAAAAAAAGTAATTTAAAATTATTAATAAATTATATAGAAAAAAATTAAAGTGTAAGAACAATATGTTCAAATATGGAAAACTATTTAATATTACACTCATTAGGTCCATTTCATAGTAGACATGTGGAGTTTTGATAAAATAAAATTATATCTATTTTAAAAGAAGCAACTTTTGCAATCAAATAAAATATACTTTCTTTTATTTTTATTTTAATAAAATTACTGTAATTAATGTAAGGTCAAAAAAGTTTTATATAAGCAAACTTGCATTTATTTATTTTATGTAATACTTATTCCTACAATTATTATCATTCTGTTCTTTGGAATTCTAACACAGAATGTTACAGAAGAATATAATAAAAAGGTACTTTAAGTATTTAATTTTACAATTACCTGTGGATAATGAAATATATCTTACAAAAAAAATGTTGAATGAAGTAATATTTTTAAGAAAAATTATTTTATCTAAATATGATGTAAGAAAATTTATTCATAATATAAGTTACAGAATTCCTAATATAACTAAGAGTAATGACTTATTTTATATTAAAAAATATAAATGTGATAAAAAATTGGCCATTTTTGCATGGTAATATATTTTGTTTGGAGAGTCATGATTTTTTAAATTGATGTAAACTAATTCTTAGTTTGTAAAATATGTACTGTAATGGGATTATTACTAGTCTGTTGTTACATGTTTAATAAAATTGAATTAAATTATCACATTTTAGTGTAACATTTTTTTTAAATAAAAGCATTTAAAAATATACTGCCCTCTTGTGTGAATCACTGGAAACTTGATGAACTGATATTATCTTATTTGACATTCAATCCACCAACACTTTTAGATTACATATCCTAAATTATTTTATTGTTATAATGTGTTGTCATTAATTTCTAACTTATGTCAAAATTTGAAAAAAAAATGTATCTGATAGAAGTTTATTAAAACTCTATTAAACCAACAATCAAAACAGTAGAATTTCTAAGCTAAATAAAAACATTTAAAAAATATTTAATAATAGAAAAACTTTTATTTTTTAAAAAAAACTTTCATTTATAATTAAAATCTTAGGCTTTATAATAGCAATTGTCTGGAATTGACTCTTATTAAATCTGCTATTTTTGTAATATATATTTACATTCAAATATCAGTCTTTCAAGCTAATTGTGCAAACGCTTTGCGAATGTTAATAATAAATGAATACTTTCTCACCAATACAAGATATAGTATTTATGCAGGAATAAAAGGAATCATCTTATCCCTACAACTCAAATATTTATATATGAGCAAATCTGAAGTACTGGCAAAGAAAGCATGATGATAGAACAGTCACTTTAAATTACTCTATACGATGTCTGAATGAATGACATCCATAAAATTGTCTAGAATTTACTAAATGTCATTCCAACAGAAACTTAATCGTATATAAATAAGCATTTATTTTATATAGCATCTGTATACAATTGTATTTACACTCGAATATCAGCCTTTCAAGCTAATTGTGCAAACGCTTTGTGAGTTGTTAATAATAAATGAATACTTTCTCACCAATATAAGATATAGTATTTATGCAGAAATAAAAAGAATCCTCTTATCCCTACAACTCAAATATTTATATATGAGAAAATCTGAAGTACTGGCAAAGAAAGCGTGACGATAGAACAGTCACTTTAAATTACTCTATACGATCTCTGAATGAATGTCGTCTATGAAATTGTCTACAATTTACTAAATGTCATTCCAACTGAAACTTAATCATGCTATATAAAATAAATGCTTATTTATATATTGTAACCGGACCGCCATACAACCCTTTTATTACATTAGTTGTAACAATTTTCTGATGAGCATGCTGTAGGAAGGAACTATCAATTGACATTCCTAATGCAGATGTTAATGCCTCCTACAACAATATTTCCTGCTCATCAGAGGATGTAGTACCATAAAAACTGGGAACATCTAAACATTTATATGTTTGGTTTTCCAAACAGCGCCATTAGAGTTCCGTCTTACTACAACCTGACTGGCCTAGGTCTAGTTATGTCAGACGTAGCTCAGAAGGCATGAGATTCTCATGAACCAGTGCTATAATTGGTGAGTGATGCAATAAAACAAAACAAAACTGGACAACTGGATAACCAATTTAATTTTTAGTAACAAAAAAAATTTATTAAATAACAATTAGTTTGCAATTTCTAATAAAGTTCATTTACAAATTTATTTATGAGAAGAAGTTTGGAAACATCCTAATTCAACAATAGTTCATTTTGAATCCATTTATGAGAAGAAGCTTGGGAATATTCTAATTCAATAATAGTTCATTTTGAATCCATTTATGAGAAGAAGCTTGGGAATATTCCAATTCAACAATAGTTTATTTTTGTATTCCTTTGTGAGAAGGAGCTTGGAAATATTCTAATTCAACAATAATTCATTTTTGTATTCCTTTATGAGAAGAAGTTTGGTAGCAGTTAAGCATTTATGATTTATATAACATTTCGTTATTTTATGAATCATTACTGATTGGTAAATATTTGAACTCAACAATTCTTGTTTTGTAGAGCATTTATCATTTGATAATTGAGGCATTTATAATTTAGCCAAATATAAAAGTATATTCTTACACATAAATTCTGTTACATTATAAGAAGCTTAGAAGCAGTTAAGTATTTATGATTTATAGAGCATTTCATCATTTTATGAATTATTACCGATTGGTAGACATTTAAATTCAACAATTCTTGGTTTGTGGAGCATTCATCATTTGGTAATTAAAGCATTTATAATTTAGTCAAATATAAAAGTATATTCTTATACATAAATTCTGTTTGGCTTGTGGAGCATTTATCATTTAGTAATTAAAGCAATTCTAATTTAGTCAAATATAAAAGTATATTCATCTACATAAATTCTGTTTGGCTTGTGGAGCACTTATCATTTAGTAATTAAAGCATTTATAATTTAGTCAAATATAAAGGTATATTCATATACATAAACTCTGTTTGGCTTGTGGAGCATTTATAATTTAGTCAAATATAAAGCTATATTCATGTACATAAACTCTGTTTGGCTTGTGGAGCACTTATCATTTAGTAATTAAAGCATTTCTAATTTAGTCAAATATAAAAGTATATTCATCTACATAAATTCTGTTTGGCTTGTGGAGCACTTATCATTTAGTAATTAAAGCATTTATAATTTAGTCAAATATAAAGGTATATTCATATACATAAATTCTGTTTGGCTTGTGGAGCACTTATCATTTAGTAATTAAAGCATTTCTAATCCATATAGTAAATACGTTCAAATATTTTTATAAATAAATTTGCATATAACTATTTCATAACTTCATTTTATAACGTATGATAAACATGTTTTAATATTTTACAAAACAAATTCTATGTAATTATTTCATAATTCCACTTTATAACGTATGATAAATATGTTTTAGTATTTTATAAAAATTACCTTCCAGTTTTGCAGTCCATTTTATTCAAAAGAAGGCGGGTTATTTCATCGATGGAAAGTCATGGCACAGCGTGGAGAGATTGAAGCCGCTAAATTAGCCCATTGACATTATAATTCCTCTATGAATACTTTCTTTTTCCATTTTAATGAGTCAAAAGAATTAAGTAATACACCTTTTTTTTTAAAAAAAAAAGATTTAATATATTCTGCCTCTCTGTGTAAGACGAGAGAGAAAAAAAAAGTTCTTTTCTTCCCACGACGTGTCTAATTTGAATACTGCCTCAGTTTAACTCAAGTATCTTTTTTCTTTCTTTTTAATGATTGGATAATTAATTTCTTTTTTTTTTTATTGAGACAGATAAAAAAAAAATAAAATAAGACGATATAACATTTTATTCAAATCCATCAATATTAAAAACCAAAAATATGATTTTATTTTTCATTTTTAACGAATCACAACTTTATTGCGTTTCCAATTAGACTGAATCACGCTAGACATTTTTGAATGGGGGGGGGATCTTATGAATATTTATATGAGGGACAGCATATCTGTCTCATTACCCCTCACCAATTTTGGGATGAAATCGCCTGGAAGTACGATTTCATTCCATATACTATACACATTATTTCTCAGTACTGCCTGGTTTTAGATATGCTGATGAATGGGTAAGATGAGCTGGAAAAGTGAATACATGAACCATAGCCTCCAATGCTGGGACAAATAGATGGCCAAGCACAAACTACCAGTACACACCGCCTCATGACGTCACGAGAAAATATCTCATTTTTAAGCACTACCTCTCTTGTACCTAGAAGCATCATCCAACCAAGAATAGGAGCCAGAGAAAAAAAATCAATTTGGCATTCAGCCAACCCTGCTCAGCTTCAGTGAGTCTTAGGGGCTATCATTTGGCCTATCCATGAGACCAAGGCCTATACATGAGACCTATATATACGCACTGCTGGACTACTCTTGAAGCACAACATCCAGGTCTGGATAGTGCTGAGCATATACTTCGGAGCATCATAACACAATGCATCCAAGCAGCTCCGCTCAATCATCCACCATCTCAACATGAAAAACACAAGTTCATGCATCACTACATCACACTCACAAACTTTTCCCATCAGCTATCTCTATTTTATTCTGAATTATAACTGCAACCTGGTTTGGAGAGACTGAGGATCATGATCAGTTCTCCTATAGTCCTCTTTTATATTATGAGGTGACATACTTCTGGATCGTCTCTTTTTTGAAAATTTATCATGTTCAACATTACTGTGGTGTCTTGCTTCTTCACTTCTGTATTCTCTGTTGGAGTTCCCCATTTTGTTACACTGTTTGATCTTCTAATTATACGCGTCCGATATGGACCATGAACACCATCTGTGAATTTTCTCCTGTTCCTCTTCCATGGTGGTATTTCATTTTTACATAAAAGTTTCCTTTTAAATGGTTCTTCTGCCATAGTAATTATTTTTTTGGTATTTGCAAAGGTTTCTTGTTGTTTAATTTCTTTCACACTGATAAATCCCGAGTTTTCAGATTCCTTTTTGGTGTCTTTTCCTGCGTAAGCAACTATATTTTTAATAACTGTCTTTATATATTTTTTTTCTGTACTCAATTTTTGATTTGAGTTTATTAAGCTTTTGTTTATAATTTTTATATATGGGTGAGGACTAACACACTTTTCTTTCCACTTTATGGTTTCTTTCTCTATCTCTGTTACTATTTCATAGCATATATTAGACAATTTTTCTGAAATATTTTCTTCTATATTGGACAGTCCCTTTGTTATATTTTGATTATGTTCATTTTCACGTTTTTCATCTTCTTGAAGATCAGAAGATTTTAATTTTGCTTTATTAGATTCATTTTCATCCATTTGAAACTCTTTTACTGTATTTGATACAATTTCATTCTCAGCTTCTGTATATACTGTTTCTTTATTTTCAATTTTAGAGGTATATTCCAAAATCAGAAGTTTTCCTGAAGGTAGACTGACAATTTCAAGATCACTCTTTGTAATTTCAATTTCTTCCTTTTTAACAATCTCAAATTTTGCTTCATCAGTAATAGGATATTCAATTTGTGATTCCTTTAAAATATCTTTGGTTGGGAATTCCAAAGTTTCCTCCTCATCCAATTTTTTAGACTGAGTTATTTTTTTCATTAACTGGTTGAACTTTTCATTCTGTTTTTCCACTGCTTCTTTAATTCGTTTTTCTATTCTTTGGTTTGCTTCTATTGTTTGCTTGTTATATTCTTGTCGTTGTTTGATATCTTCTTCTCTTTGTTTATTCCATTTTTGGTTATATTCTTCTCTTTGTTTGATATCTTCTTCTCTTTGTTTATCCCATTTTTGGTTATCTTCTTCTCTTTGTTTGTCTCTTTTCTTTTGGTCTGCTTTTATAATTTCTATTATCTGAGCTATCATAGCTATCTCCTTTTTCTGTTCCCTCTGAGCTTCTATGTTTACCATTTTTCCTTTGTTTTCTAAATCAGTAAGCTTCTCTCTCCATCCACACCATGACTTCACTCCATCTTCTTTGAAATGCCTGTTTCATTCTTTATGCCATTCATTTTTGTTTTGTTTTTCTTTTAAACTTTTATTTTTTTATCCTTCCTGAACAAATTACATCACTACATCATATGCACTGTTCATATCACAGAATTGTGATCTGCTTATGCCTATGAGTAGGCTAGCTAGATAAGGCTTCACAGTAAGGTGGCAAATTAACCGGTCTATGAGTATGCTAGCCAGATAAGGCCTCACAGTAAGATGACAATGTAATAGGTGCCTATGGTTAGGCTAGCTGGATAAAGCCTCACAATTGGATGACAAATGTAGCCGGTGCCTATGCCAGATAAGGCCCCGCCATACAACCCTTTTATTACATTAGTTGTAACAATTTTCTGATGAGCATGCTGTAGGAAGGAACTATCAATTGGCATTCCTAATGCAGATGTTAATGCCTCCTATGACAATATTTCCTGCTCATCAGAGGATGTAGTACCATAAAAACTGGGAACATCTAAACATTTATATGTTTGGTTTTCCAAACAGTGCCATTAGAGTTCCATCTTACTACAACCTGACTGGCCTAGGTCTAGTTATGTCAGACGTAGCTCAGAAGGCATGAGATTCTCATGAACCAGTGCTATAACTGATGAGTGATGCAATAAAACAAAACAAAACTGGACAACTGGATAACCAATTTAATTTTTAGTAACAAAAGAAATTTATTAAATAACAATTAGTTTGCAATTTCTAATAAAGTTCATTTACAAATTCATTTATGAGAAGAAGTTTGGAAACATTCTAATTCAATAATAGTTCATTTTGAATCCATTTATGAGAAGAAGCTTGGGAATATTCTAATTCAATAATAGTTCATTTTGAATCCATTTATGAGAAGAAGCTTGGAAATATTCCAATTCAACAATAGTTTATTTTTGTATTCCTTTGTGAGAAGGAGCTTGGAAATATTCCAATTCAACAATAGTTTATTTTTGTATTCCTTTGTGAGAAGGAGCTTGGAAATATTCTAATTCAACAATAGTTTATTTTTGTATTCCTTTATGAGAAGAAGTTTGGTAGCAGTTAAGCATTTATGATTTATATAACATTTCGTTATTTTATGAGTCATTACTGATTGGTAAATATTTGAACTCAACAATTCTTGGTTTGTAGAGCATTTATCATTTGATAATTGAGGCATTTATAATTTAGCCAAATGTAGAAGTATATTCTTACACATAAACTCTGTTACATTATAAGAAGTTTAGAAGCAGTCAAGTATTTATGATTTATACAGCATTTCATCATTTTATGAATTATTACCTATTGGTAGACATTTAAATTCAACAATTCTTGGTTTGTGGAGCATTCATCATTTGGTAATTAAAGCATTTATAATTTAGTCAAATATAAAAGTATATTCTTATACATAAATTCTGTTTGGCTTGTGGAGCATTTATCATTTAGTAATTAAAGCATTTCTAATTTAGTCAAATATAAAAGTATATTCATCTACATAAATTCTGTTTGGCTTGTGGAGCACTTATCATTTAGTAATTAAAGCATTTATAATTTAGTCAAATATAAAGGTATATTCATATACATAAACTCTGTTTGGCTTGTGGAGCATTTATAATTTAGTCAAATATAAAGCTATATTCATATACATAAACTCTGTTTGGCTTGTGGAGCATTTATCATTTAGTAATTAAAGCATTTCTAATTTAGTCAAATATAAAAGTATATTCATCTACATAAATTCTGTTTGGCTTGTGGAGCACTTATCATTTAGTAATTAAAGCATTTATAATTTAGTCAAATATAAAGGTATATTCATATACATAAATTCTGTTTGGCTTGTGGAGCACTTATCATTTAGTAATTAAAGCATTTCTAATCCATATAGTAAATACGTTCAAATATTTTTATAAATAAATTTGCGTATAACTATTTCATAACTTCATTTTATAACGTATGATAAACATGTTTTAATATTTTACAAAACAAATTCTATGTAATTATTTCATAATTCCACTTTATAACGTATGATAAATATGTTTTAGTATTTTATAAAAATTACCTTCCAGTTTTGCAGTCCATTTTATTCAAAAGAAGGCGGGTTATTTCATCGATGGAAAGTCATGGCACAGCGTGGAGAGATTGAAGCCGCTAAATTAGCCCATTGACATTATAATTCCTCTAGGAATACTTTCTTTTTCCATTTTAATGAGTCAAAAGAATTAAGTAATACACCTTTTTTTTTAAAAAAAAAAAAAGATTTAATATGTTCTGCCTCTCTGTGTAAGACGAGAGAGAAAAAAAAAAGTTCTTTTCTTCCCACGACGTGTCTAATTTGAATACTGCCTCAGTTTAACTCAAGTATCTTTTTTCTTTCTTTTTAATGATTGGATAATTAATTTCTTTTTTTTTTATTGAGACAGATAAAAAAAAAATAAAATAAGACGATATAACATTTTATTCAAATCCATCAATACTAAAAATCAAAAATATGATTTTATTTTTCATTTTTAACGAATCACAACTTTATTGCGTTTCCAATTAGACTGAATCACGCTAGACATTTTTGAATGGGGGGGGATCTTATGAATATTTATATGAGGGACAGCATATCTGTCTCAATATGTAATATATATTGTAGCAGAATAAATATGTGGGCTATGAAACGAGGGTCCTGATTTAATGATGCCTTGTGAATTGCAATAACTTTTGTAACAGAATATAAATAATGGCTATTCCCTTCATTTAATGCCTTACAGTTTTGGGAGTTATTTGTAACTGAATAACTATAATGACTATGGGTTAACAGAATCTAAATCAAAATATAGCCCAAACATTGATCATCATTTGCAAATGAATAAAGATATATTTTGATGTCAAACACCATTTACAACAGAATAAAACTATGGGTCATATTGTATCCTGAGTCATAATCTAATTATTGACCACCATTTGTAATAGGATAAAGTACAAACCGAAGAAGAACAATCCTAATTTAATGTTGCCATGAATTGTAGCATCATTTGTGACTAAATAAAGATAATAATTCAATTAAAATGAATATCAATCAATGAATAACAATCTAACACTTAAGTTAATAAAACAATGATAATAGCCTCTGTTGAAACCTCATGAATTTACATTTAGAATGAATAGAATACAAGTGAAATCATGTTTTCAACTATTTTAAAAGATGAGTGTTATTTGCAATTAGTCAAAAATAAAGCAGTAAAACCAACGATCTTTATCTTAGAAACAATGAACTATACCTATTATATAATCTACTTGTAATATTATAAAAATAATGGCAAAAAATTATATAGATACACTTTAATATTCCTCATGAATCAACACACTGTTTATAATAATATGACCTTTTACCAAAACTCAAATGTTATTTCTATGTAAATGAAATAATTCATGGATGGAAGAAATAATATTTTTAATATTTACCAATGATATCTAACTATATATATATATATATATATATAACTCTATAATTGATATCTATTGGTATTAATATATAAATATATATATATATAACTCAATAATTGATGTCTAATTACAATTAAATAAAATCAAATGTAATACTAATCCAGCTATGCTATTTCAGTAATTTCAATAAATTGATAAAAAAAATCAAGTCAGATGTCACATGACTTAATTTTAATAAAGCTTGTGTTACAAATGTTATATATAGAGTTCGCAAAATAAACTCTTAACAAGCTTTGAGAATACCCTCAACTCCAAACTGGTTTCTGCATCTAGCATGTCATCGTCAGTGAGGTGTTAGGATATTCATTAGACTAAAAATACTAGGACTAGCCCAGCATTTTATCTAATGTTTAACTATTGAGAAGAAAATCTGAAATCTTCAGATATCTATATGTCTAAAAATCCAGCTATCTAACACAAATAGCCATATGGGACTGAATTAAGTTCAGATACACCATATATTAATAGCTCTAGCAATATAAAATTGCCAAAGCCTTAGTAGCAAAAAATAAATTGATAAAAAATCAAGTCAGATGTCACATGACCTAATTTTAATAAAGCTCGTGATACAAATATTATGCACCTGGGTCTCTTTTTACACGGATTTATTTAACGTGATTTTGAAGTTACGTGAATCACGTTTCTTCGAAAGTCGAACTACGATAATGTGCTATTACTTTAAATAATAAATTTTGCGCACTTATGTCATATTGAAAGTAATAGCACATTATTGGAATTCAACTTTCATCTTAGTAATTTCAATATTTTCAGAGCTTTATAATAGTAAGATTTTATGCAATAATAAAATTAAAATCATGATTTCCACATTTTATGTATACACATATTAAATTTTACAAGATTATAATGTAAATTTGTTCAAACATTGTGCATGTTAATTTTGCATTTTAAATCACATTCTGTTTTTGCTTTTTAAAAAAGAATGTAATCAATTATTAATCATTTAGTGTCCGCAAGTTTATTTTTAAAAGGTGAGTAATAGCAGTGGGCACAATTAAAATTGAAAATTAAAAAATTAAAGACAAAAATAAGAATTTAATTTTTAGTTGTTAGATTAATTACTAATTACGTTGTCACCAGAAAACCATTAACACAATGTGAGGGTGATGTTGGCACTAGTTGTATTTCCTCTTGTGAAGAATCTGATTTTTTACCAGTTTGCAAACGAACCTGTTTATTGGAAAATAGCGATAATAATTAAAATGTGTATAAAAAAATGTAAATTACTCTAAATTATACATAAAAATATATTATTTTGAATAAAATTAAATATTATAGTTAAAAAAGTTTGTCTTGTATCAATTTTTTTCAAATTTGAAATTTTATTTTAGTCATATTTTATTTCCTTATTTTTCTGTGCATAAATTTTAAAGTAATTTTACATTGGTGCTTTGCTTTTATGCGATTTTTGAAAGATCACAGTCCATAGTTACATCTATTTTTGTGCGATTTTATTTGTGGGTGTTTTCTGAGGAACCTATCTATCGTGTAAAATGAGACCCAGGTGTATATAGAGTTCGCAAAATAGACTCTTAACAAGCTTTGAGAATACCCTCAACCCCAGACCAGTTTCTGCATCTAGCATCGTCAGTGAGGTGTCAGGATATTCACTAGATTAAAAATAGGTTGAGGGTATTCTAAAAGCTTGTTAAGAGTTTATTTTGCAAATTCTATATATAACATTTGTAACATGAGCTTTATTAAAATTAGGTCATGTGACATCAGACTTGATTTTTTTTTTATCAATTTATTTTTTGCTACTAAGGCTTTGGCGATTTTGTATTGCTAGAGTTATTAATATATGGTGTATCTGAACTTAGTTCAGTCCCATATGGCTATTTGAGGTAGATAGCTGGATTTTTAGACATATAGCTGTCTGAAGATTTCAGATTTTCTTCTCAATAGTTAAACATTAGATAAAATGCTGGGCTATTCCTAGTATTTTTAATGTAATGAATATCCTAACACCTCAATGACGATGCTAGATGCAGAAACCAGTCTGGGGTTGAGGGTATTCTCAAAGCTTGTTAAGAGTTTGTTTTGCGAACTCTATATATAACATTTGTAACACAAGCTTTATTAAAATTAGGTCATGTGACATCTGATTTGATTTTTTAACAACTATATAAATAATACCATAAAAATGTAAACAATAAAATTAATAAATAAAAAGGATAAACTATCACAAAACATAACAAAACTGAAATAAAAACAATCAAATCCAAAATAATCCACTTAATATAAAATAAAATATAGAATATAAATATAAATTATAAATATGTATTCCTAACTATATTTATATATTTATGAACAACTATTAATTTAAATATATTATTCATTTTATCATTTTTAATAATCTCCTAATTACTTCTATTCCTTATAAATTTAAACTTTAGTTTTATTAGCTCCACCTTAATAAAATGCTTAATAATTTTATTTTCATATAATTCTTAGTTCATTTATTAATATTCTTTTTAATTTTTACATTGTATAATATCTATTATTTTCTTACTCATTTTTACTATAGATATTGTAATCTTTTAACTTACTCACTTTTACTTTAATTTTTTTAGAGTAAAAAAACATTGTTTTCTTTTTATTTTCAAAATTGTCTTATCCCTCTATTACATATTATTTAAACTAACTATATCTATAATCATATATATTCCATTTATTTATACACTTTAACTTATTATTATTATTATTATTATTATTATTATTATTATTATTATTATTATTATTATTATTATTATTATTATTATTATTATTATTATTATTATTATTATTATTATTATTATTATTATTATTATTATTATATAACTCTCTCTTATAAATTTATATTGGACTGTTTTATATGTAAATATTATGCTGAGGTTTTTTTCATTAATATATAATATCTGTAAATATATTCATGTTTATACTCATATGTAACAATTTTTTACAACCCATAATTCATTTATTAGTAATTTCCTCTTTATATATTTTTCCCTATATATTTTTTAAAAAATGTATTTATACCCATGTCATTCTAATCCCAGAATCCCCATTAAATTTTGGGTTTATCTTTCTTATTAGAATTGCTTCTTTTATTTTTCTTTCTTTAATATTGTCTGTATGCAACATCATTTTTATTGATCTTTGGGTATATTTGTGTCCTATTTCCTTCATATTATATACATGGGAAATTTGTTATCTAACATGTTTTAATCTTGTCTTTATAGAATTTTTAGTTCCTCTCACATATTTGTTATCGATCCCACTATCTAAACATTGTTTGCATTTTATCATACATACTCCATTAATTATTTATTTATTATCTTTATTATGTTTTGTTATATTTTATCTTTCTTTTTGATTTTATTAATTTTATTGTTTACATTTTTTTGTTATATTATAGCTCTGAAGAAACCTGAAGGACAGTCAAAATATAAGAATGTATATGTACAATAAAAGGTTTTTACTAAAAAGTGTTCATAGTAGAGTGGATAAATTGCATTTATATGACAATACACTTTAAAGACAAAATAGCAAACTTTATCACTTTTCTTTGTTTTGTCTAGAGATTATATGCAATGCTTTTGTTAGAAGAAATGAATTTTCAAGTAATCATAAAATAATTTTTAAATATTTTTTGAACCTGACTGACATTTGTATTTGGGATGAATAAAATTTCTTTTATTTGTAAACTTATCAATGATAATTTAAATATTAATGATGTACAATAAATAAGAATTTAGTATCTTTACAAATTTATTGTCACATGTTGCAGCTAGAGGCCATTTCACTTACATATAGACAATTGCAGTGAGGTAATTTCAAATGTTACATAAAATATTTAGCATTTTAATTCTTGTATTATACATATTGTAACGCTGCTGAGCATTCATTAAAAATTGTTGTCTAAAAATTATTAAAAATAAAATTCTAATAAGTAATGCAAAGGTTTTAGTAAATAAATAAATAATATAAGCCAGAATAAAAAGTTTAAAGAGGTTTTTTTTATTAAACAAAATGTGCATCTCATAAAAAAAAAATCTAAAAGAGTTTAAAAGTTATTCATACAAACGTCATTTATTAATTAGAAGGGGGTAGAAAAAATATAACTTAGACAAGCAAAAAGTAGTGATTTTCAAATAATTAAAAATATCTTTTTTTATTTAAGTTAGAAAAAAAAAAGGAAATCTTTTTTCATTTAAATTACTTATTAGAATAAAATATACGTATGTGTTAATCACGAATAATTGTATATATAAGGAATAGTAAAATAAATGTGTCTGTGTTAAATATTAAAAAATGATATAAAAAGTTAAAATGTAAAAACAAAATTTACAGTGACTACTAAGTTAAACAAAATCCACAAAACCACAAGTTAAGCAATGACTACTAACTGACAACAGCATCAAAAGCTTATCAAAAGAATGCAATTAAAAACAAGGGAGGAAATTCAACAACAAAGATAGCCAGCAGATATAAACACCAATTATCAGAATGACAACAGGTCATCTTAATAATAGTCCATTTCTTTCATCGGATAGGCAGTTGAGATCACAATCAGATCAGTGCAGTCAAGTTCAATCTATCAGGAGATTAAAACCAGTAAATCAGTTGATCAATCAGTTTTACAATTATGCATTGTTGATTGTCATCAGAAACATATGACTTTGCTCAAGCCTGAGTCCGATAAAACAGCCAATTTGCCCGGTAAAAGTGATGCCTGCTTAATAACTTGAAAAATTGCCAGGAATATTTAGCTGTCTAGGATAGTACCACTGAATACTAAGCAGTAAATCTCCACAATAAAAACCTCAAATCCCGCCGATTGGAAATATTTTCACATGAAGTAACAACCACAAGAAGTCCACGTTCAAATCCTATAGGTAATGAGAAACTTTTATTATTTCCATTTTTTATTAATGTAGGCATTGCAATTATTTGAAGCCTCCCAGAGTCAGTTAAAAAAATGAGCTCTATAGCATGCATAAAGAACTATTGATGTGCATGTTTTTGAAATGTCACATATGTGAATGCTTTGTGACATTTTATATTGATTTTATGTATATATTTAAATGCCATGTATTATTAATGCTTGTTATATTCTATTTTACTGAGTGAATTGAGAATGGGTGTGGTTATTATATGCAATTATCATTGTCTAATTTAATTAAGTTTTATACAAGTAGTTTAAACTTTGCAATAATAAATATTTAGTTAAATAAATTATCTTTAAGCTTAATTTTGTCGGTCAATTCTTTACCACTAATTAAAGCAATAATTTGTTATTATATTACTTTTGATTAAGCTAGTCATGAGATATTTTGAGTGCTGGATTATGGGCCTACTGTCCAAACACATTAGTTCTCATAACTAGCTGGTACTTGAGGTTTACCTCACACTTGAGGTTTACCTCAAAACAAATAAAGTGCTTGGATAGAAGGGTTTGAACCTAGCAGTTGAGTGTGTTGGATCATTATGAATGCACCCGGTACAATATATATATAATATTTCTGTTTTATTGGATGCTTTAATATAAATATAAATTATCCCTACCCCTCATAAAATATTGATATTAAACTAGATGGACTGAAAACTGCACATAATTATAACTGGTGCTAAAATCATTCAAATACAAAATTAATATAGGTCATAATTAATATATGTATTTAGAAAATCCTGTCATTTCTGTATTAATGGTCAGATATTTCAGTCTTCACTTTATCTGACCAGCACAGACTATTATTGTAAAATACATGTATAGTGAAATAGATTGATCTGGGATACTTTTCCCAAAATGGTAATTCAGGACTTTAAACAAACTTTAGAGATCTTTATGGCAAATCTGAGAGACTTGATTGGTTACCGATATTTATTAAACCATTGCTCAATTAATTTCGTATATAAATATAAATGAAAATTATTTTATGGACTTTTAGATTAAAATGGTAGCAGCTCTTTCCATACAGTAGTGCTACCTAGTGTGAGCCATAGTAATCAATGGATACTAGAAGTTTTGTGCATCAAAATTCCTATTTAGTGCTTACTTATCCAGTATCCCCAGATTAGTTTCTAGCTTGTAGTTTTCATCAGTAAGGAGCATTTATTGATTAGTATGTTTTGCACTAGGTGGTGCTACTATATGGGGAGAGTTGCTACTGCTTTGAATGATTGTATAAACATAAAAAATGGTGCTTGTGTGGTGTTTTAGTGGAATTTTTGAATATAAATATTAATAATTTAACAGGTTTTTTCTGTGTGCTTTCTAGATAAATTTCAACTTGATCTAATCAGATAGAGTAGCAATAAAAACTGGCATTGTCAACTAAAATCATGCTAACTAATAATTTAATTCATCAGAGCCACAAATACTATTATTACATAGTGGGTTCTCTGTTGTCATTGCTCATTTTTAAGTAGTATTTTGGCTAGTTGTGTTCATAGTTGAAATTTTCTAAAATGATGCATGAAAAAATTCAATTGAAATTGTTAATATTTTTTTTCATATGTCAAAGCATCAGCCAGGAAGGGAATCTGCAACAACTGTCTGCAAAACAGTGCTTGTAAGCACTGACCTCTCAGCCTCCAATGCTTGACAAATTGTTAATATTTATGTTCAAAATGCTATAAGAATCAGATAATTATTATCTACACCTTTCTTCAAACATGTCTTTTTATTATAAAAATATTTATAAAGTTAAATATATTTCCAATTTTTACATATATAATGTATTAATGTCTCATCTACTTCATTGATATAAATTAGAATATATAATAAACTATACAACGCTTTCATTTTTAGTTTAGAATTAAATAATACCATTACTAGATAGGGCCACTTTAATTAGTAATAACAGATTTCATTAGTTATTTTGCTTGATTAATATCCACAGCTAAAATTTCCCTAAAAAACCATACAGATAAATTCTATTAAATTATTAATATATATATAATGTCATGTGAAATTTACCAAATCTATTTTAAATAATAAATGAATTTTGCTCTCAAGCTGCCATGATCAATAGCTTTTTACTGTAAGAAAATGAATCACTTCTTACGGTTTCATTTTCTTACTGTAAAAAGTTACTGAACTTGTCAGGTAGATGGCAGTTTAATTATTATCAAAAATAGACTATGTAAATTTCACGTCATTATATTTATTCAATATTAAAATATTATTTATCATTACACATATATAATGTGGACAAATATATGCAAAGCATATATCAAGATAAGCTTAAAATCTGTGAATCTAGCAATATGCTGCCTAATGCATTTTCGACTAAGTTATATTTGTCATAGTCATGACAAATAACACATGGGGAGAAAATTGTATGGTTTTGTCTAAATACTGTGTACCAAAATTTTTAATTTTACATTGCACACACACACACACACATGGCCATATTTTCTTCTGGTGGGTGTAGTAATTTTCACTTTCCACCAACGCTGGGAAAGGTGTGCTTGTAAACACCAGAAGCTTAAAATATAAGTGCATCTATTTTATTTTTAACCTCTGTTATCAACATGAGTGTTTCTTATTTATTTCTTAAGAAGAATGGTTTGTTTTCTTTTATATATAAAACAGAAACCAGTCCCTACCTCGTGTAAAAATGGTGTAGCGAAAATTTACACTGCAGAAATATTATTCATTAAATGAATAATCTCCGGTCTGATGAATGTCTAATAAAAATCATTAACATACTTTCATCAAATAGTTTGGGTCAAAGTTGTGAGGGCAATAAGTTTGCAACTTATCGATTAAACTGTAATGGGTTAAGATGTGTACTAATACACAGCTGAAGAGATCGTTGTTCTTTGTAATTAAAATATCAAAATAATGCTGAGTGCTTTCGAGAGTTACACTACTTTCATAATCATAGCTGGATTCATTTATAAAGTGAGAGTAATGTAACTCTCAAAAGTTCTCAGCCTTATTTTGATACTTTATATTAAAGAATAAGCTTCTCTTTCGCTGCTTATTAGCACATGTCTTAACCATCACTTGCCATGATGTAGAAATATAACCATGATATCATTACAATTAAACTATAGTCATTGGCTATCTACTGAACAATGATAAAGATATGTGTAAGAGATTGTTGTCTGGGCCAACTGATGAGTGCTGGTTCTACATGAAATGTGCATAGATATTTATCACTCAGCTTTTATCATATGTTTATGGTTACAACTATCCACAAGGTGTTAAAAATAAATAGAAATCAGTCCCTACCTTGTATGAGAGCAGTGTAGTGAAAACTAAATGTTATTCATTAAGTGGATAATCTCTAGTCTAATGAATGAATAATAAAAATTATTAATATGCTACCATTAAATAGTTGGTGTTAGTTGTAAGGGCAAAAAGTTTAACGCATTAATTAAGGCGTAGTAATTGTCTATACACTGAACAATGATAAAGACATTTGTAAGAGATTGTGATCTGAGCCAACTGACGAGTTCCAGTTAGCACGAAATGTGCATCTTGGGATTATATATTTTCACATTCTTTGATCTTATGATTACATTCCTCCATAAGGTGTTAAAAGTGGATAGAAACCAGTCCCTACTTTGCCTAAAAGGAGTGTAGTAAAAATTTATACTACATAAATGTTTATTCATTAAGTGGATAATCTGTCGTCTAATGAATGACTAATACAATGTTATTTATATATCTCCAAGTTGTGAGAGCAGTAAGTTTGACTTCAATTAAACTGTAGTAATCGGCTATCTATATATACTGAACAATGATAAAGATATCTGTAAGAGATTTGATTTCAGCCAACTAATGGGTCACACCCCTCCACAAGGTGTTTAAAATGGATAAAAACCTATCTCTACCTTGAATGAAAGTGGTGTAGTGAAAATTGCATTATATAAATATTATTCATAAATGTATTATCTCTAGTCTGATAAATGATGAATAAAAATTAGTAATCCACTCGAAATGTTTTCCATCCTTAAATTATTATTTCGCTAGTAATATTTTATCCATGTTTAAAAGGGACATCAATCCATATATTTTAAAAATATGGACAAGATATTTTATATCTATTTTTATATTATTGTTTCTTTGACTATCTATATATGATCACTAGATGGAGCTTACCAATAGCTCAAATCAAGCTTGAAAGAGAAAGAATTCAAAATCACTATCAGGGGTCCCTATCTCCAGTCCAATTGGTTTCAAGTTTGTGGTTCACCTCAGTGGAGCACTGGGACTCTAGAAACTAGATCTAAAATACTAACTCAAAAGTCAGCACTTATAAAACATGTTTCTATCAATTTGAAAGCATGAACCTTTCAGACACGTAAATGTCTTCAAATCCAGCCTTACAAACCAGATAGCTTTATGGGTCTGAATTCAGCTCAGTTTTACCATATAGTAATAGCCTCTGCAACATAGCATCACAAAAGCTTTCAAAGGTACACTTAAAATAATTAAAACAAGGCATAAATTTCATAACTTGCTTTTAACTTGCATTTTATGATCACTAAGATACAACTTGATTTGAGCTATTGGTAAGCTCCATCTAGTGATCATAAAATGCAAGCTTAAAAGCAATTTACAAAATTTATGACTTGTTTTAATTATTATATATATATTATAGCTCAATTATCTGCATTAATATTTTTATATGTGCTATTAATATCAAGCTTTGTAAAACAAACTGTATTAATATAGCAAATTGTTATTAATAAATATTTTAATTTATTTTAAATGGGTGCACTGTTTATTTGTTTTGTTTTGATTTTTTTTTTCAAGTAATATTTTAAAAAACATTGTTATATAATTATATAATTATTTTATTTTTTGAAAATATGTTTTGATACCATAATAAGTGATCTATATGCTATATTCTGTTTATGAATTGTTAGACATTCTTATTTTTCACTGTCTTTATGGTTTTTTTAATAATTTGTTATAATATGATTTACAAATGTGCATTCAAAAAACCTGATATTTTTGGTCTGGTGAGCAAGCATGTTGTAATATATGCTTCGCTACTAGATGCCTTTTATGATGACCCCCTTTGCATTGGTCTGCTGAATGTCATTATTGAGGGAATCCGTGGTGCCACATAGTAAAAATTTTTGTTAGGTATGTCTCATGTATTTGTCAATTTTTTTAACATTGAAAAGTTGGAGCAATGTGGAATTTTGTTTTCTGTTAGAGAAAATAGCCAAGAAACAGTAATAATCCTTGAAACAGTTTACAAGAAAGCTGCTCTGGAGAAACTATAAGTTTATGAATGGTTTTTCTTTTGACTGAAAGCAGCTTTATTCACTCAGAATTTGCTTGTAATTGTCAGGCATTTTTACTTATAACTTTTGAAATATTTGTATGGTGCAGTAAAATAAAAAGCACTCAATTAGAAACAAAGTAAGGAGTGCAAACTTCATTATAACAACACAATGTCATGAAAAGTCTTGAATGTAAAATAGCATGACTTAGTTTATCCATCAGCCACATCCGTGCATTCTCACTCTATGTCACTTCTTTTTATTTCCCTGCATGAAATAATACCTTATAAAAATAATTGTGCAGATTTGGAAGTAAGCATCGCAATGCAAAAGTTTCAGGATTGCTTGATAAGGGGCAGATGTGTTTAGAACAATGCATGGCATCAAATGGTCAATTCTTTGAAAGAGAGTTCATTTATATCACTTAAAAACAAGTACATAATTATTATTATTATAAAATTCCAGTAGGAGAGGTGCATAATCTTTTGTATTTTTTTAATAATAATAATAATAATATAGCTTTTATTATTTTTTATTTTTATAAAATATTTTTTCTTTTAACAATTTCAATATTTTGTCCATTATTATGCTTTCATCAGTTATGAACTTACTTGACTTTTGGTGTGCATTAATAAATATTTGTTTTTTTTTGTAACCCAATAAGTTTTATTGCTTATTTTTTTTGGAATTCAATAAAAAGGAAAAGTCCACTACACAGGAAAGTTTAAATAATTGTAACTATTTTATGGCTTAGCATTGCTTTTGCCTAGGCTGATCATATTCATAACACAAAGACAGGTAAGTGGAGAAAGAATGTTTGGATTACTTTGTAAATTTAAATATATGGCTAGCGCAGTAAGTGAATCTTTTTTATTTATCATGTAGGTGTTGTTTGCAATAAACCATGCCTCTTTGTATTTTCTCTTTCATTGTGCTCAGCACAAAGTACTTTAATGTCAAGCAAATCAAAATTGTGGTCCAAGCTAATCTCATGCTCTAAAAATACTGGCTTTATGTTAGTGTCTGTTTTAGTGCATATATATATAATTATTCAAAACAATACAATAATTAATACAGTAAAACAATATTTTAAAAAAACAAATATATACCAATTTAATAGAAGTACTTTCAACTATCTATGTAGTCGTTGTCAACTAGATTCAAATTGTATTAGAAAAAACCGTTACAAATGTAAACAAAAAGTAATACGTCATACATCAATTTTCCCACAATTCATTAATTTTTATATTGTAATTAAATGTTCTCCTGAAGTATCAAAGGAATTAATACAAAAAGTTAACGTTAAGAAATTTAAAAACAGAGCTAATTGCAATTGGAATTCGCATATATTTAGATTTAAAAAGTTTATTCATGATAACGATCTTGTTTGTTTAAAAGAAGATAAGGGGTTGAGGTTATGTCTTATGTCAAAACTTGATTACTACGATAAAGTTTTAATTCAAATGGAAAAGCTTAAATTTAAAAAGGTTGGAAAAATAAACATTGAAAATTTACGTGTAAAGTTTATTGATGATATTTTAAAAAAAGCTAAAAAGAATAAATATATAGATGCTCATATGTATTATCGTCTTTATCCATCTGCTGCAATTTGTCCTAGAATTTTTTCGAATATTAAACTACATAAGTCAAGATTAACCTTTAAGATTAATGATTGACTTTGGTGGATCATTTTACTATGAAACTTGTAGATTTATAGAAACATTATTAAAAGATGTTCTTGGATTTGGAAAATATACTATTAATTCATCGTTTGATTTTGTAAAGAAAATTCAAAATATTAATATTAATAATAATGATAGTATTTGTACATTTGATATATGTGAGATGTATGGTTCAATAGATAGATTAAAATCTATAAAAATTATATTAGATGCTTTAATGTTAAAAAAAGTTGACGTTAAAAAAGTAAAATTTGTAAATGATGTATTATATTTTATTGATAAAAATATATATGCTATGTTTAATGAAAATTATTATAAAATGGATTACGGATGGCCTATGGGACTTTCTGTAGTTTCACAAATATGTAGTTTTGTAGTATCAAGATATGAAGATATAATTCTTAATAATAATATATATTGCCAAGGTATTAAAATTTATTACAGGTATATTGATGATGTTTTTGTTTGTGGAAGTTTAGATATTATAAATGTATTATTTAATGAATTAAATAGTTTAGAAGGTTTAAAATGGAGTAAATCTTTTGAAGAAAAAATGTCAATTCAGTATTTAGATATTAAAGTTACCCGTAATAAAAATAAATTAGATTATTGTATGGTAATAAAAGATATTGAAAAAAGAGGATATATTCCTTGGTATTCAAATGTGCCAATAGCACATAAATTATCCAGTTTAAAATCATTTTTATTTAGGAATAATAAATTATGTAAATATAGTTCTGATAAAATAAGTAACATAAATGTATTTATTATGGATTTGTTAAATGTTGGATATGATCATAAATTAATTTATAATATTGTTACTAAGTTTAATAATAATAGAAATATTTTAGATGCTATAGATATTGATAAAATAAAATATACTTGGATATCAATACCATTTATTTGTAATGAACAGGTTAAATTTATAAAACAGATATATAAAAATATATGTCGAGTTGCATTTTATACTACTCCTAATTTAAATAGATTAATAAATAATTCAAAAAATAGGTGTGGTATTTTAAATCAAAGTTGTGCAATATATAAATGGCTATGTTTTTGTGGAAAGGCATATATTGGGGAATCTCGATGTACATTGGAGAAAATATCAAAGGAGCATTTGTTGTTATATAAACGAGTGCAAAAATCAAGACAAGAGAATGTTAGAAATGATGATGTATCACCATCAGTATTTTTTGATCATAATGTAACATGTAATTATGTTTTTGATTTTGATTTTAATAAAGTTAAGATTTTGTGTATTGAAAGAAATAATAATAAACGCAAATTAAAGAAGCTATGTTAATAAAAAGTGAAAAGCAACAGTTGATAAATAGACAGGCTGCCAATATAAAAATTAATGAATTGTGGGAAAATTGATGTATGATGTTATTACTTTTTGTTTACATTTGTAACGGTTTTTTCTAATACAATTTGAATCTAGTTGACAACGACTACATAGATAGTTGAAAGTACTTCTATTAAATTGGTATATATTTGTTTTTTTAAAATATTGTTTTACTGTATTAATTATTGTATTGTTTTGAATAATTATATATATTTTATTATAATTGGAATACAGACATTGATTAATAATATATATATATATATATATATATATTATAAGCGATATATATATATATATATTGAAGCGATCAGTGTGTATGCCCACACAAAGCTTCATATTAGTTGTTGGAAATAGTATACGTCTATAGATTTTTAAAGCTCAAATATCTAATATTTCATTTTTATTTGTTTGTTAAAGGGGATAATATACAGATGCATATGTGTGTCTTGGTGAAAGAGAGGGCTCATATGTATATATGTCTTGTTTCATTGAAATGCATTTTTATATATATTTAGAAAGAAAAATATATTTCCTTTGTCTTATATATTTGTCCTAAAAGGTGATTCTTTCCTTGAGAATAACATTTTGATGGTTCTGTTTTTTCTTCAACATTCCGAAAGATGTTGCATGGAAGTGTTAATTTATTTTCTCATCTTTAAGGCCATTAAAAGGCAATTGAGATTTTCATACCTTGGTGTAATATTAACAGGATTGTATCAACTGTTTTAGATCAAAGATCAATCCAGCTAGTTGCATGGAAGTGTTAAATCATTTTCTCATCTTTAAACTGATTTAAATCAAAGATCAATCCAGTGGTCTGTTTTCGTTTCTAACCAAGGCAGTTATAGTATAGGTGTTAAAGAAATATAGAAAACAAGGAGTTGCTTAGCAAAAGTTTTTATAAATACTGGGCTAAATTTTCAAGAAGGGGTCAGAAAAGAAAAAGAATCAAGACCATTAAAGCCAAGCAGTGAAAGAATAAAAAATAAAGATGTTGGCAGTGAAAAAAGTTTTTTTACGGCAAAAAGTTTTGAAGAGTCAAAGTGACTCTCTCTAAAGGACCAATTGACTATATTTAAGCAGAGAATAGATCCTTGCAATGATCTGTGAGTAGGGCAAAGTTTACCTTTCCCTTTCTCTGAAAAATCTCCAGAAAAATGCATCTAAAGAAGAGGAAAAAATCCAATTGATCCCATGCATGTGCCAGAAAGAAAATGGAAAACCAACTTCGAAGCCAGTCTATCCTGAGTCCAGTAAAACCCAAGGTTGATCCTGACAATAAATGAACCAGTAGGAAAATATCTGCCTCAATCAAAGTGACACAGTAATCCATCGCAAGTATAAACTTTCAATCTTTAAAAATATTTATATCTTAAAAATGCCTTTTATAAAAACTTGAGAACATTTAATTTCCTCAGATTTATAAAATTCGTAAAAGACTATCTTAAAAAAAAAAAGTGTTTCAAAAGGACAGTTATATATATATGAGTGTTTTAGTTTGTTGTATTATTGTTTTTGATAAGTCAATTTGAATTATAACTAGATTACTTATTAATGGTTAAACAGAAGAGAGTGTAATGTATAATTCTAAGTGGAACAAAAGATTATTATAGAATCGATAAATACAGCGTTTATATGTTTTATTTTGAGATATGCCGATATACGTCAATCTAGTCAAGTATGGCGACAAATGATATTGTACTATTAAACCAATTTATGTATAAATTTTTTGTTTTATCCTGAATCTAAAGTGGGAAAGGGGTAACCATTTTTATAATGGTCAAATAAGAAACAGTCCAAGTTAAATTTCTTAAATCGTGTCTAATTCTGGCTTAGTTAAAATTGTCATTTATTTAATAAAAAAGGAGAGAGAGAAAAGAAATTTAAAATATAAATGAGTGTTAAAATTGTTTTATTTGATTTAGATTAAGATTCTTTGTGACAATTAAAAAAATGAAATAATATATATATATATATATATATATGCATTTATTTAAGTGTAGAAATAATAATAATAATAATAATAATAATAATAATAATAATAATAATAATAGTGCTTCTTTTTTAAATATAAAATGGGCAATATTACTTATTGCAAAGATATGTGTTCATCTCACTCTATATGTATATTTAGTGATGCATGCATTTGGGGAAAGAAATATCTCAGCAGTAGTATTTTTTTGCCTCTTTAGCATTTTATGGTTAAAATTTATATTTGAAACACTTGGGCATTTTATAGCCTATAAGATATGGTTGTCTTAAATTTCCCCATTATTACTTATTAAATACAGGTTTAGGAAAATATCTTATGCAGATATAAGTTAATGCTTTTAATGGTCAAATATATCAGTGGCTTAATAGATTGATCTGTGCCTATATGGCTTTTAATAAAGAATAGATGTCGAGTATGCTATGCAGACTGCCAGATGGATATTTTAGCGGTCCTGGCGATACGAGATAGCCATGGTTTTCTTTGAGCCGATGAATGGGTAAACTCTATAATGATAGGGATTCAAAGCCCATGCTCTATTATTTCCTACACAAGCCAAGCTGAATGCAGATGTGTTATCATAGGAACATATATATATATTACTGCTCAACAAAGGAGATTGGCTCATGTTTGCCAATGCTAATAATATAACCAGCACAGGATTCAAACCCAGATGCCACTGAATGCTGTAATTAGATTTCTTAATCATACCTGTTGTTAATGCTGTGTGAAATAGATAAATCATATTTATCATATAACTATTAATAATGAAGGGAGCTAAACTTATGCTTTGGTCCATAACTCCTGCTGGGAATACTAACAGTAAAATATAATAATAATAAAAATATATATACTTAACTTCCCTTATGTATGTAAACACCCGCATAAATTTATTATATATATTTCTTTGGCCTCTAACTCAATATAACCAGATATTGTGTTTGCTCTCCAAAATTGGCATATTAATTTTATGGTGCCATATTTCTTCAAAAAATATTATCATTCTCAATATAAAAATTTGTTCTATGCTGACACGTAATAATACTGATTATTTACTATGTGTGTAACTATTATTTCTGGTTAATTTATAATTATTGTTTTGATTCACAATTGTTGTTGTCATGAACTCCAGTATGACTTCATTATGATGCACACATACATCTAATACTGATGTTCATTATTGTAATTGTTATATTTAATAGTTCATAACCTTGGTTATCATTATTGACAGGTGACTTCTTTGTAAAAATCATACATTTATCCTAGTGATATCTAAATACTGTACTTTTGTAAATAACTTATGTTTGAATATTGTAATTCTCGATAAAATCATATATTTATCCTAGTGATATCTAAATACTGTAACTTTATAAATAACTTATGTTTGAATATTGTAATTCTTTAATCATATGTTTATCCTAGTGATATCTAAATTCTGTACCATTATCAATAACTGATAACCAAACATTGTAATTATTATTTTTTGGTTTAAATGTAACCCCATACATGGATTGTAATAAGATCCAAACATGGATATTATTATTTATATTTTCTAATGAATTGTGTTAATAAATTGTATATATCTATACCATTGTCATGTCATTCCCTGGTTCATCATATCCACTCAACCACATCCACACTTGATTAAATCATATATGTATGTATCCAAAACCTATGAAATATTAAAAAAATAATATTTTGAGCTATATCAAAGTATTTAGTGAGTATCTTAGGTTAAATTAATAAAGTCTAGTGCATGATAGGCTAAGTTTGAATTGAGAGTCCTTGTTTCTACCCTGACCACCGTGACCGAAGAAAAACGATGACCATTAGTAGCATCAGGAGCGTTGGTTGGATAGTGGAGATTTTGCAGCACTGGCAAATAGGTTAAAGCTTAGTACTGTTCTGCAACTACCATTTCCCAAACATACTGGGTTTGAAGTACTTTTGCTAGGTCTCTGAATCTTGTTGGCTGGTCACACGATTCTGACCGTTACAATATATATACTTGTGTTGTACTAATGTAGCTATGCTGTTATCATGAAACTCACCATAGTTAATTGCATTGCAAATGGATTCATTGTAGTGATTTGGTAGAATATTTGGAGAATCTGATTCAGAGGTAACTAGTCTTTAATGGTATAATTGACTGAGAATTAGGAGGGATCCTGAAGCTTATATTAAATTTATGTGAGCAAACTGTTTTCAACTTTCATGATGCATCCATTATAAAAGGAATGATAATACATACATTAGTATTGTTGCAGTTCAATTGATCTGGTGTTTGTTATTCTTTATATTTTTATTACTATTTTGAAGTGTTGACATTTTTAATTCTTTACTGATTTCCATTCATATTTTCATTGTTAACCAATTTTTATTTTTTTATCCCCTTCCCCTTTTTTTAAAAAAAAAAAAAATCCAGGGGAAAAAAATTAAAGTGTTGAAGTTTGAAAAAAATTTTTATTATAATAAAAAATAAAGAAAAGTGTGTTTTGGAATATTTTTTTTTTTATTATTAGTGTGTCCATTTCTCAGTTAATTTTGTATTATTTTATTGATTTCACATTTTAGTTCACTAAATAAGACTCTTTTTAAATTCTATTTTGGCTTATGTCACATTCCCTGTATTTTTTATTTACAAAACTATTCATTATTGTCAAGCATTGGTGATCGAGTGGTCAGCATAGCTGCCTTATAAGCAGTTGTCCCAGGTTCACGGGTTTGCTTCCCAGCTGATACTTTGACATATGAAAAAAAAAAACTATTTATTATTAATTTTGATTTTTCCTTTTTATATATATGCTATTATATATTTTAAACTATTATTTAAAATTTCAATTTCATTTTTATAAATTCTGTTTTAAATAAATTTATTATATTTTTATTTATATTCTTTAATTTTTTCTATTCTTTGTTTATCAATATTAATTATAAATAGTTTTATTCATAAATACACAATTAAAAAATTATTTTAATAAAATAATAGAGAAAATTAAAGAAAATAACAATAATAATAAAAAACAAAAAATAACATTTACATTAATTAAAAATTTAATTAAACTACATATGAAAAAATGAATACAGTCATCAAAAAAAAAATTTTAAATTACAAAAAGAAATAAAATCCAAATATATATTTTTAAAAAATATAAGCAAGTTATTGAATTTAAATAAAAGTAATGATAATAAAATATTAAAGATATATAAGAAATAAAATGTAGAAACTACAAAGCAAAAGAACAATATCTAATATTTTAGAAATATAACTAATAAATTACAACCAAATTATAACTACATTTAAATGATACAGAATTAATAATTTAAAACCCAAAATAGACCACATATATAATTTTACAATTAAAATCGATTGCATGAGCAAATAATTGTAAAGAACAAATGATTAGGGAAACATTATATATAGACAAATACAGCCCTAGTCTTAATATGGTTAAAAAAAGATTTATACCATGTTCAGCCTGTATTCTTATTTTTCCTATCCCTCCTCTGTATATTTAAATAGGCATATTAAAGTCCTATATTTGAGGAGTCAGATTGACTTAAGGTCAATGTGGATATAATATTGGTATCACTCAAGGGTTTTAAGAATTCCTTCATCAAATTTTTAGTGATATGGATGGCTGAAGTTAGGATTAAAGACTGTCTATTAAAGTGTATACATTTGCTAACTTAATCTAAACTGAATACTAATTATATATGATCCTGACCAACAGATGAGTACTGTTTCAGTATGAAATATTTATATTAGAGATCATTTATCTTTTTCACATGTATGTGGTCATGTGGTTATATTGGACAGGGTGGATGACTGTAGGGAGATAGAAAGTCTGGATTCAAATCTTCTTTAGTTATTTATTAAAATAATAAATATTGTTTGTAAAATCATAAATATATATATATAAATAATTATTTATTCATAATAGTCATGAGAAAATTATTCCTACACAAACCCTTTATGAAAAGCTGGGGAATACTCTCACTTTTTAAACACAAGATAGAGTCCTTGAAAAGATAAGTATGAATTCATTTTATCTTTTTTACCTAAATGCATATATATATATATATATATATATATATATATATAGGCTAATCTTAAGCATTTACAAATGAGAGCATTGAAGATTTTAATCAATCACTTTTAATTCCATCCTGTATATATTAATAAGTGACATTTGCGAATTTTTTACATTTACTATACATCAGTATTAGATATAATATTATATATATATATGTATTGTAAAAAAACAGACAAAACTCACCATAAATAGGTGCCACTCAGTGCAAGCCAGAGTAATCAATGGTTTCCAGAAGGCTTGTGCATAAAATCCATATCTAGTGCCTACTCATCAATATCCCCAGGCTAGTTTCTAGCTTGTGGCTTTCATCAGGAGGAGCTTTGGATGTGAGAGCACTGCACCTAGATTTTAGGATCTAATGCAACCCTCCAGCAGCCACATTGCATCTCTACTTAACTATAAAACTATGAGTTTAAAATTGAAAACACAATAATATTTTCAATCCAAGCTCATTAGTTTATATAGTCATATAGGTCTAATTTAGTTCAATACCCATACATTTTGGTGTATTTGGATCTTTAATAACCATAGCCACCACTATCCTATTAGGCAGGATTGGTATTAAACCACTAAACATTACATAATCATGTGATGCTTAGTAGTTTAATATATATTGTACCAGTAACTTTGAGGGACCATCTTTAAAAATGACTAAAGCAAGTGCAAATGTCGTAGTCACATCTAAAGTAAATAACCTAAAACAGGTGATATTTCCCAATCACCTCCCCAAAATCAACACTAGTATTTTAAAATAGTTTTTCTTTTCACTCAGCAATAATTTAATTTAAATAAACAAATAATGCATTTTATTCATTTATCAAGGCTCCATGCTAAATGAATCAATTTCAAAAACCAGGATTCCTTATTTACAACAGTCTCTTTAAATATTTTTTTTTTCTTAATTGTAAGTGCTAAAATGTCCATTTGCAAATGAAAATTGCTAATTAAAAAAAGCATTGACAACTTGAATTAAAACTAACAATTTA
Organism: Epiperipatus broadwayi; assembly: GCA_028023455.1. Lineage (NCBI taxonomy): Eukaryota > Metazoa > Onychophora > Udeonychophora > Euonychophora > Peripatidae > Epiperipatus > Epiperipatus broadwayi. The sequence goes on along the minus strand of JAQFVV010000897.1, from coordinate 100,002 downwards.
TTTCACAATTAAAATTAATTCACATATATACATGCACGCGCACACAAAATTACAATTAATTATTTTAAAATGCATCCATACAGCAAATCGTATAAAAATAAACGGATAACAATGACTGAGCAACTAATACATATAAATTGCATGTTAACAAAGAAATCAGATTATACTGACTTAAGGCCTTTTAAATATAGTTGTTGTTTTTTTTAAGTTTTGTTTTTGTTTTTTAAATAGACTTACCATGGCATTTTATTCTTTTAATATTTCCATTACTGATCAGAATGGTATGAAAAAAAAATCGTAATGTTTTTTTTTTTCTAACAAATGGTTTTTTTTTTTTTAAGTATTATATTTTTCAAGACACTTTCATATTAATCTGGATGTGACTTATTACTCCAATGATGTATTACTCTAAATAATGTGTGGAAAAACTTAATCGATAAAATTTGTCCACATAGATTGTGTAGGCAATATTTTAAATACATCACAAACATGTAATAGAGATATATATGAGAAATAGTGACCTGGGCCAACTGACGAGTGCTGTTTCAGCACGAAATGCATCTTGGGGGTAATTTGTCTTTTATTATATCTTTATTTATATGAATTTAAAAAGAATAGGGAAGTATGGAGGTGTTTATTATATAATGATATTACACATGGGAAAGAGAAAGGTGAATAACTCCGTGTGTGTAAAAATATTTTTAAAAAATCAGATACATTAATCTTTAGCTGTGATTTAAAGTTTATATCTGTGCTAAAGATAATCTCTAGTTTCGATGATGATTAGTAATAGTCATTATTGTATTTATCTGAAATTGATGGCGTCAAAGTTGTGCGTGGAGGAAAGTTTGACAATGGTAAATGAAAATGTAACAAAACTTAAAATAATATGGCACTGGATGTAATACATCATAGCATGTGTAATACGAAAAATAATGGAGATATATATTAATACGAAAAAAGGCAAAAGATATAAAAAAATTAAATAAACAGGTATTTATAAGTTGTGCATTTATTGGATGACACTACATGTGGCTAAAACATCCTTCTCCTCCCTGCATATTGTGCTGCTTTGCACTATCATAAACCATGTATTCAATATTTAAAAAAGAATCAAAATAATGTAACTTTAAGGTAGTGAAATGTAACTTTAAGGTAATATTTTTAAAATTATTTTAAAAGAAAAAAATATATTTCTCTAAAAAAAAAATATTTAAGATTTTAAAACATTTACCCAAAATAAATAAAACATAAATATCTAAACATCACAGTGTTCTCAGATCCAAAGCTTCTCACTGACGAAGGCCACAAGCCAGAAACTAGTCTGGTAATATTGGATGAGTAGGCACTAGATGGAAATTTTATGCACAAACCTGCTGGCATCCATTGATTACTCTGGTTGGCACTGAGTGGCACTACTGTATGGAGAGTTTTGCCTGTTTTAAAACAAATATAACAATGTTTAACTAGAAATGTATTTTTAAATTTTAAAAAAAATTATTTACAAATGTTGAGAATCCCAGTGGTGTACTGAACTGTGTAATATGTTCTAGAACGGAAAGAAAATGACAAAACAATAGCACAAAATCTCACCAGCAACACATTTTTAATCTCATAAAATACCATGTACATATCTTAATCATTGATATGGATTAATCATGTGAGTATTTTGGTTACCATAACGTCATTAACTTAAACTTTCGATAAATATTACTGGACAAAAACATCATTAGATTAAGATGTCATAGCAGGACAAATACCAAAATACCTACATTTTCCATAGGCACATTAAATTAATCCTGAATTAGGCATTGACATTTGGGTGCAGGAAGCCTCAGAAGAAATCTACACAGTTTATGGTGAGTTGTACACTTTATTGCCTGCAATGCATATTCTCTGCCCATATCAGCATATAATCTTTGGGTTCCATATTTCTGACAAGGTTGATTTTTGCTTCACAAAATACAGTACAACATGAAATAATTCCTTAGTCACATTAAAGGTTCATAAAAGCTAAAATAATTTATACTTCTAAATTCTCCAACAACAAATAAATATTAATAGCCAATCTTCATACTTTAATGGACAGGCTTCAAACTACTCCAACCTACAACTCTTCAGCCATTCATTTCATTGAAAATCTGCTGGTGGAATAAATTTTCAATGAAATGAATGGCTGAAGAGTTGTGGGTTGGAGTAGTTTGAAGCCTGTCCTTTAAAGTATAAAGAGTGGATATCTTAATATAAAGCTGAGCACTGATTGTATATATGTATGGAGATAGTAATCTGGACATATATTGGTGATTATTTATCTTTTTCAACATGTGTGTGATCAGGTGGGTCAGCAATATGAGATGGCATGGAGAGTTTAAGGTCATGTGAAAGTCTGAGTTAAAATTCATTTTAATAAATGATATGTTTATTTATCCAAGCAAGATGCTTTTATATATTTCACCTCTGCATGCACGTACATGCATAAAGTTCATAATAATAATATTTTAAATCTAAAAGAACTTTAAATAATCGTTAACAATGCTGGGTGACTATTATATATATATGTGTGTGTGTTTAGATAAAAAAGATAAAGTGCATTCATTCTTATATTTTCAAAGACTATGCCTGTGTTTAGAAAGTGAGAATATTTTTCAGCTTTTCAGAACATGCATGTGTATCATTCACATGACCATTACAAATACAACATCATGCTAATATAAATAAATAATTAGTTATATATTCAATTATATAGAAAGCAATCAAATCACACCAGAATCATTAAACAAGATGTTAAAAACAGCATGGATACTCGTGTCTTAGCCACAAGATAGACTTTAAGAAAATAAGAGTGGCTATCTTATTACCAATCTCAAATGAGACAATTTTAAATGTATGACAGTGTGAATATATAGATCATTTATTTTAAATCCATTTATTTCAATACTCTTATTAGCACTTATGAAATATTAAAATTTACTTTGTGCTAACATTAGATGATGTTAAATTATGTAAATACTCAATGAATTTTACAAGTGCAGTATAATATTGGCACAAAGTAAATTTTAATATTTTAAAGTGCTAATAAAAACACTGAAGTAAAAAATGGATTTAAAGTGAATGATTTATATATTTATATTCTCAATTCTTGATACTTAAGATTGGCTCATATAATAACAATTGAGTTCGGTATTAAACCATTAAATATCACATGATCACCATTTCATATGCTTGCTCATAATTGTTATTAAAACAGGAAAAACTTTCCATGCAGTAGTGCCACTCAGTGCATGATAGAGGAATCAATAGAATCCAGAAGGCTTGTGCATAAAATCCCTATGTAATACTTACTCATCCAATATCTAGATGCAGCGCTCTCAGATCCAAGGCTCCTCACTGACAAAAGCCATGAGCTAGAAACTAGTCTGGGGATATTGGATGAGTAGGCGCTAGATAGTGATTTTATGCACAAACTTTCTGGCATCCATTGATTACTCTAGCTTGCACTGAGTGGCACTACTGTATGGAGAGTTTTGCCTGTTGTAATTGAGTTCAGTAATAATATAGCTACTCTTATTTCTTTAAAGTCTGTGCCTTGTGGCTGTGTTAAGAATATACTTGCAGTTTTTAATATCTTGTTTAATGGCACTCCTATGGATGTTTGATTGCTTTCTATATAGTTACAATCTAAACACTGCACTTGTAAAATTCATCGAGCATTATATATATTTTATATTACATCAAATACTGGCATGCTGTAAATTGTAAAAATTTTGCAAGTGTCATTTATTAATATATAGTAAATGAAATTAAAAATAATTGGTTAAGATCTTCATGCTTTCATTTTTACATGGTTAAGATTGGCCTATATATATATATATATATATATATTGTGCCCTTGTCTGTAGATCATAGGTAGGGTAGAAAGGTCAATTATGAAAAAAATTTTAAATTTTAAGTTATATTTAAGTGATATAAAAGTACTAATAGATTTGTAATACAATTTTAAGCTAGAATACCTAGTATATCATAGTATAATAAAGTATTTTAAAAAAGTAAACAGTTAAATAAAGTTTTAATATCATTGCTTATGGTTGTGAAAGCTGGCCATACAAAATAACACAGCTATAGACAGTTAAAATTATAGTAATGATTAGAATATAATATTTTCAGAATTAATAGTTTAAATAAATGAAAGATAATATTATAATTAGTCAAAATTAATAGGGTATATTTTTATTAATAAACTTCGGGATGGTGAGAATTATATTTGGTCCTATAAGTTTCAATTTATTTTTCAAAATTTTAGAAAGTACATTAGTTTTGGTAATTTAAACCGAGACATAAATAAAAGATCATTTTTGTAAAGTTAATAGACACGTGATCGTATATTACATGCTTTCACGCACACACACACTTGGTAAATAATAATAAAGTTTGTGAATTTAAAACTAGATATAATTGTCATCTATCATAAAAATTAAAGTTTAAAATATTATAGATTGTCTTAATAATTATTTTAAAGATCAAATAATAATTTTATCAAACTATGATTAAATTTAATAATATTAAGTTAAAGTAATATTCCAGACATTACGTCATAAATATTTATTTAAAAAGTACAATTTATCATCCAAAATAGAATGACTAATATTGTTCGCGCTAAAAACAAATATTGACCAATCAACGGATTTAAATGGGCAAGAAAAAAATCTAAGATAAACAGAAGCGGGAGATGGAATGTGAAAGTTGAAGAGGAAGGTAACCTTTTTGAATTGCTTGTAACATCGAAGCTGAAAAAAAAAGTAATATAAATTTATAAATTAATAATTATTCTAAAGTTAGTCTTGAACAGATAAAATAATTTTGTATCCAGAAAGATGATTTGCTAATTTCTACGTGATCTTACCAGTGGATTTAATCAAATTTGACCATTCAGCCTACAATAAAATGGAAATACCAAGAATAATAATTGAAATAATTATTGAAAGAAAAATGAGTGAAAATTGTATAAGTTTTGTGTTATTTGTGCTCAACCAGAAATTAAATCCTATAACTTGGAAAAATACAAAGGAAAAGCTGTGTGAAAATATAAGAAAGAAACTATTTGCTATCGAGAGAATCCTATGACGAACATTTGTTTTATAAATATTTAAAACTAAGTCATATTTATCTATGAGAAAAATCATAATAAGCGTTCAAGTATATAGAAAAAGAATGAGGAAGAAAAGTATGTTATATTAAAGGAAAACATTATTTAAAAATATAGTTTTAAAAAAAAATAGAAGAAAAGCCATAGTCCTGTATAAAGTGCTATATGAACTTACTAAGAGGAACCTAACATTTATACCTCATCATAGAAAAAAGGAAAAGATATTAAATGGAAAGAATATTATTTTAAACAGATATAATTAATCACTAAAATGAGGAAAATGGATCCATGGAAATAAAGAAAAATTTATTGAATTTTTAAAATAAAGTACAAGATGCATCGAGGAAAACCAAGCGCGCGGGGGAAAAAGCTAGCAGACTATGTAAAGGAGATCTCAAGAATAAGTGGAAAAAGATGAAGAAAATTAAGAATCATCGTCCAAGAAGAATTAATAAACAGAATTAAAAGTTTAAATTAGAACATTAAGTGACTGAAGAAAATAAAATATAATTTTTTTTATTTAGCTTTGCAATGAACGATTTTCCAAGCGAGTCCAACAAAGCTGTATCGTAAATATAGTTTTAATTATTTTTTTTATTGTATTTAAAGTATAAAATTTGAATTAGCTTAGGGAAACATATAAACATAAATTTTATAATAATTATATTTAAATATACGAGCTAATGGAATGAGAGAAATATTAGTATAAATAAAAATGTGTGTATGGAAAATTTTAAATACCTACTAGAAGTCCTGGAATGGAGAAGTTTACAAATACGATCCAGAGGATAGAGATCGTTGGTAATTTTAATATTATTGGTAATATGTAATATATTTTTTTTATAGGTCATCTATTAATGAATGAAGTATGAAAGATGTTAAAAGTTATAAGTACACATTTATCCAACATCAAACATATATTTAAGAGAGTAGTAAAATTTTAAAATGTGCATGCAATAAATAATCTAAAAATGATTAATAATAAGTAGCATATTAATTATGTGATTCTTTTGAGTTTTATATTGAAAATATTCAAATAGTTTATAACAGTAGAGATAGAAATATACGAGAAGTATAGTAAAGAATTTTCTTAAGAATAGCTGTATAGTTAAATAAAAATGAATTTTATTATTATTAGCAAGGTAGACAGAGAATTTGTCGATGTAATGAAGAGATGAATCTGAAGAAATCAATCAGATAGTGACTTGGGAGTACTGATGTCAAAGGAAACCAAGAGGATGTTTTATTAAACTATAAGGAATGAAATATGTGGATCATAATTATTTGTGTGACTTCAGTGTGGATAACTTCGCCCTATAACTGAGCACATATATTCTGGACAGTGTTTTTACATATCTTTGAAACTTTCTGATGTGATGAAGCTGAAGAAATAGCTTTAGCATCCTTCCAATACTAGAGGCAGATAGACAGATAAAAGTCACTCCTCTATGGCGTCCTTAAATTCACTGTGCCATGATTGTCAAAGTTTTTATAAAGGATAATATCTTGTTTATTTTGATCCAACGCATCTATATCTTCGCTATCTTGATTTCATGAAAATACATCGTCAGGGAGATAATTTTATAGAAATGATACATAAGATAGAAAGTAAGTTAGATAGTAGTTATGTAAGAATAGTTATTTACTAGAGTAAAGTAGAATTGTATAAGTCCAAAGTGAAAGTATAAGTATTATAAAAGATGAAGAATCATATGATATAATTTTAAAACCAATTGCTAAACTGATATAATTTTAAAAGAAAAAAAAACCTTAGAATTAAGTTTTAAAACAATAATAAGATTTTAAAATATTGTACGTGAGATTTAGTAAAAGAGATTGCATGTTTATTTAGAAAATGAGTTAAAGAAATGTATAACAAAAATGTGTATTTGTACATAATGTGTGGATAATGTTAATTGCTATATAAAGTTAAGGATGGGATCAAAATTTTATCAGTAATTATATTATGATTGATAATAAAAGGAACATGAAAATATCATAAGGATTAAATTCTGTAGGATTCCATGCTAACAAGAATAAGTATAATTTTGTAATTTTTGTATAATTTTACATAACAGTAAAGATCTTATAGAAATATAATTTTGAAATTATAAGGACATAATGTCAATAGAAAAGTTTAATGGATAGAAATTTTGTGTATTCAGCTAAGCTCAAAACATGTATCCAATAATAATAATATTGTAAAATACTGTTGTAATTATTAATGGTAAAAGGGTAAAATAAAATTCGATAATAATAATGTTAAGACATCAACGGGTATAAATAAAAGTTTGTGATAAGTAAATAGGGATATCCGCTGTAAATAATGTACAAAGTGTTATTTGTTATAATGTTAATAAAATGTTATAAAATTTTATTAGTAAGCTTTGTGTCTTGGTTGTTGTTTTTCCTACACATGAAATGCATGAAATCACAACGCACGTTTATAATTAAACATATTTATGATTTAGCACAAGATAAATAAACATTGGAAATTTTAATAATTTGTTTTGTTTTATTTACATAATAAAATGAAAGAAGTATAAGTAGAACAGGTATCGGTCATGGGTTAATTGCCACAATATTTAAGTAAAATATATGCGAACGTTACCACATAATTTTTGATTATCGGATTAATAAATGTTACCACGAAAGTATTTAATACATCTAGAAAGAAAAGAAGATTATATTATTCTATTATTGTCATTATTCTTATTAATTAGTTATTCGTTACGTAGTGAATTATGACATAAAATTCCCTTATCATAATTTACTATGGCAATATGAAATCAGTTTTAATTTCAATTTATGAACCTGAGATTTAATTATTTATTTACTTATTGATTTATCTATTTGATTTGATATGATTTGATTAATTTAACTCTATTTTATTTAATTAATTTATTTTATGTGAGCTAGATTTTATTTTAAAAAATATTAAGATATGATAAAAGTTTTAAAAGTCGTAGGAATGCTATTAGTCAATTATTTAGGATAGTGTTCTTATGCCATTGGGATAGTATCTCAATGATCTCTCGTCTTGTTCCTTTGTCATTGCTCCAGGTCTCATGGGAATAATAAAAGATGTTTATGTTGATTCATTTCACAGACACGACTAGATTTTATAAAATACTGAGCTAGTGATTGTTTTATTTAAATCATAATAATATAGTTGATAGACTGAGTTAGAGAACCCGGAATTATTATTAATGTTAATTATTATTGACCGGAAATAAATAAGTAAAGAAAATCCGGAATAGTTAGTATATTCTTAGCATGTTGTGGGTATTATTATTATTATTATGGAGCGGGGGAAGGTTACAATATATATATATATGCATTTAGGTAAAAATGGTAAGATGGATATTTTTATATCTTTTTAAAGACTCTATCTTGTGTTTAAAAAGTCAGAATATTCTATAACTTTGCATTCAGTGCATCTGTAGGTATAATTCCCTGATGACTATTACTAAAATCATAAATAATAATAGCATAATATTAAAAATGTTCAAAACAGAGCATATCTCTATAAAAAAAAAAACACATATAAAAACACAACATAATTTTAATCTGTGACAGTTTATTTATTTTGTTTTGACATTAAAAAGCATATTATACATTAAAATTGATGATAGCAATAGTATTACCTGTATATAAAAAAATTGCATATTTTTAAAGTATAAAATATAAAACATAATATTGTGTTTAATTTATAGGATGTATCTATTCGATATGCATTTATGTTAAATCCTGAGGGTAAATTATATATAAAAAAGTCAAAATGTTGAAAGTCATTAAAGAAAAGTAAGAATTAATAAATTTTTGTGCTTTGATAACAGAAATAAAAACATGCATCATTAAACGTATTGCAATGTTACATTAATATCAGTATATAGAAGCAAACTCATGATTTTCCATGTTTGCACTCCTGGTTCCTGGTTTGCAGCAAATATAAAAGAAATATGCCATCAAAGAAATTGTAATATATATATAAATATTAATTCTAATATTCTCATCAATAAATGAATTCATAGTATTATTTCTGGGAGCTTTTGTGTAATAAAAGTATAATAACTAAATTACTGATGTTTCAGTAAAATAACAAGTTCTTTTCTCAGAACAACTTCTTCAAATCATAAGAATGTGCATGGTGAGATTTAAAATCATTATTTTCTCCTTTTGCTATTTTCTCCTCAATCTTACTGTCTATTTAATAATCTATGAATATGTATATGTAAATTAATTAGTAAATGGGATATTATATATATATATATATATATATATATATTATAACACCCATCGATATATATATATAAACCGCCATTGTTGGCTTTAACCCGAAGCTTCGAATAAAGATATTTGTGAGCATGGTTTGATCCCATCTCACGCGCCAATCCTACCCGTAGATAAGAATTATCTCATCGAAAACGTACATAAGGGTTCTGGTATGTATATCTGATATGGTAGCGCACCGAGCCAGCTCAACCTCAAGGTTTGGGGATGATAGTCTAACTAGAGAACAAAGATACAACCCAACTAACCATGTCTTGCATGTCTATTATTATATGCGATAGCTTATTGGATAAAATCCATTAATCTAACCCGGATCTTATCAGAGTTTATTCTATTCACAACCATACCCATTACCAATAAATCCCATTTATACCGGCATAGAAATATCACTATTCAAATACACAGCCCATTTATTCTGATCCACACACATATATATAATTCATACACGCATCAAATAGTGCAAATATATATATCAGAGCTGTCTATTTAATGTTGGCATATATTTAATTTTAAAAGAGACTTAATATAGTAATTAACATTGAGGTAACACTAGTTTCTTTATTAAGATACATTCACTGAACACATATTTTGTGCCACGTCACTTTACCTTAGTTCACGTGATCAAAGACAAGTCCGCATTTATACCTTGCCAAGAAAACTGGTCTGGTAGATATAACGGATGGCAAACAGTTCCAATAGGGTATATCGGTTCACATATTCCAGAGGTGGAGTAGTTGATTCACTCTCTTTGCAAAAGGTCCAAATCTTCAAAGATCTTTCGTCACCATTTCTTCGATGAAACAAAATTCCTTTATTTTATTAACGCAGTTCGTAAGTCCGCTTCAGGTGAGTTTCACGACGAGTGTCCACTGGGCCGATTAACGAAACCCGCACAATAGAATTACCCCGACATTGTGAAAGAAAAAAAAATTATTAAAACTTCTTAAGAAATATTTTACACGTCCTCCTAATCTGGAGTTCAAGCCGCGTTTCTTTTTTCTTTCTTTTTTCACATCTCCTCTTGAGCGCAACAAAAAGTTCTTTTGTTTTCACCTTTAACTTTTCAAAATTCTCTCTGTGTATCCGTACGCCACTGACCAGTTCTTCCATTGTTCTTCAAAATATACCCACCTGACCAGTTTTCAGACTTCCCGACACCAGTTATTAACTAAACTGCCTACAGCAATTAACTCATTTCTATTTCGGTCCTCATATGTTCAAGAGATTACTCAACAAAAGAAAACACGTGTTACCGACAATATTAATAAAACTCAAAAAAAAAACTTACGAATAAAATATTTACGAATAATCAATTATGCTTTATACAGCTCTACATATATAATTGATTGTAACCATCACCGAACCTACATACGTATATTATACACTCGCACATACACTATATTTACATATACCTACACACCTAACTTTCGCACTCCTTGTAACAGGGTTCGAATGACCATTTACATATATATTTTTTTTTGTTTATACATAGTCGCTCCACATTAACACTAGCAATTAGTAATATATCACATATGCGCGTATTCGAACCTGTCTGTTACAATATATATATATGCAGTTAAATTTACCACCATGGTGTATTGATGTGAAACAACTAAGCAGACATGTTTCTATAGTTTGAATGGAAGCAATAGCAAATATATCCAAGCCTACAGGTTTGCTATTGTTTTCATTCAACCTGAAAAACCACTCTGATTGGTTGCTGCATATCAATACACCTTAGCTATGGATTTAAGTTTGTATATATAATGGTCATTCCATACACTAATTAATTTATGTCTATATTAACCATTAACAAGATTATATATATATATATATATATATATATATATATATATATATATATATATATATATATATATATATATATATATAATATAAGGTGATGCCCAATCCTTATAAAAAAAATAATAATAGGTAACTGATGTTTTGGAATAACATGTATAAAAATTAAATAGGCAGGCAACTTTTAAAACATAATTTTTTTTAATATTTGGAGACACACACACACACATATATATATATATACAAACATAACCATACATTCATAAAGGAATGAACTAATTTATTTTTTATTAAATGTAGAATAAAATATCTACATACATACATTTATACATGAATGTTTAAGATTTTCAATCATGACATGACAAAAATAATAAAGAAAATATCTGACATTAAATTTTAATGAGTTAAAAATCAAAACTTTTAATTGGCCAACTCACAACTTTAACAAAATCAATTGTTAAAATAGATTCATCTTTTAATAATATAAATACGTTAGTTTCGTTTGTAAAAAGTATATTAATAATTTGTCAGATTATGAAAGTAAACGAAAGTCTTTTCAAAAATAAAATTTGATTTATAATTTAAAAAATATTCAATTGCAGTGAAATTAAAGTAACTCTATTTTGACCAACCAAAAAGAGTTCTGACGTAATCATTTTTTTTTCACTTTCACATTACGATAAATATGTAGCAATAAATAAATAATTCTTGGCCACATCTTAACTATTTTTCTAAAATAATTTGATTTTTAGTATTATTTTATCAATAATAATTTGTAATTCAATTCAAATATTGTTTAAAATGTTGTAAACATTCGTTTATCATTTTCGAAATAAAACACAAAACGAACGTAACTTTTTACTTTTTGGCAGCCATATTCATTCTTGACAGAATTCTGACAGCCAATAAGATTCAAGAAAAGGTGGTGAGAAGGTGGTGCTTTGGTTTTGTTTGACATATATAGTCATTTTTATTGATTTTTTTACTTGTAAAATAATTCTGAAGAGGGCACCATCTTACAGAACTTTTGATTTTCTTTTCAATAACGTATAATATGTGTACGTGGGATAAAAAGTAGCTGATTTAGAGTGACGTCAAATCTTCTCATTTTTTACGAGTCAGGCAGCTGAAGACATTCATAAAGGAATGAATTAATTTATTTTTTATTAAATGTAGAATAAAATATCTACATACATACATTTATACATGAATGTTTAAGATTTTCAATCATGACATGACAAAAATAATAAAGAAAATATCTGACATTAAATTTTATTAACCAGTTTCTTTTGTTTAAAAGTGTAAAAAAAGAGTAAACATATGTTGATTTTGGAATGTGAAAAAAACTAAGCAACAGTAGTTTTTAGTTTGTTGGTTGGTTTTTGTTAAAATGGAGTATGATAAAATAAAACGTTAGAATAAGAATATTTTTGTTATTATTATATGACTTATTATGATTTCATTTCGTTATTAAAAAAACTGTTAATATTTAGAATTACATTATTTATTAGTGCAAAATATTTTAAAAATAAGAGACATCATTTTAGTGATGAACTTTCATTTGTTCGAATAAATTCTGAGCGATTCATATTGGTTTATCATCCTCAAAAATATAATTATTATAAAATGTTTCTTTTAAAAAATAAAGCCAACTAATAATGAAATTAGAATTTTAAAATACTAATTTGTATTTCTTTTAAAGTAAAATCTATTATCATGCATCTCATATATATATATATATAAATAAAAACACAAAAATAGCGTTCATTTTTATATTATAATGCAAGCTTTGGAAAAGACATATTTAACTACTTATAGTATATATATAAAATCTAATGACGCAATCTTGCTAATTTAATTGTCGTAAGGTCTTTCTACCTCCTTCGTGTCATTAGATAGTGATGGAGTATAATAATCATTGGTATGCTTAGGGTTAAATCAGCATGGAATCATTTGGGGATAGAATTGGAAAGGCGATGGCTACAAAATCAAAAGCCCAGGAATTCAATTTCATCGTGGAAATTGTTAAATGGTTGGAATTTTTAATATCATTCAATATGTGTGAATAAAAGAAAGACACTATCTGCTAACAACACTGAAGCCACTCTTGAAAACGTAACCTGCTATTGTGTTTTAAAGAAGTCCAAGATTTAGTTTAATTTTAATGCTTTTAAATATTTTAAATTTTGTAATTTTTTTTTAGTGTATACTGAAAGTTGAGTTACAAGTTTTTCTCACCCTTTTATTCATTTATAGAAAACATTTTTTTGTCTTTTTAAAAAGAATCCATTTGTTTAAATTTATATAGGGAAGAAAGATACAAATACATAACTCAAGGTATACATAGATAAATTTTTTATGTTTGTAAATAAAATATTAGCATAATTGGATGCATTAAATTGGACATTGACTTAAAAGACAAAAGGTAAGATTTTATGCATATACACTTTATTAGACATTTAATATATTAACATTAAATATTAATTAGACTTACTAATAAGTAATTGCATATAAATACATTTTCTTATTTGTATGAATAACAGTTTTATGAATGAACTATATCTACAAAACACAAATTAGCAATTCATGGACATAACCTTAATATGCATTCAAAGGACATAAACAAAGTAATCATCGTACATCTGGTAATATAGTTTCATATTTAAAATAACAGATACTTTATTGTACATTATGCATTATAATTTTATAATTTTTATTTTGATTGATATTTTAATATTTAAATCACAGCTAGCCATATTATAGTAAAGACAAATCAATACTTTATTATAACCATGTATATATTTTTATTAAGTTATAAATATTATAAATTTAACCTAAATTTGTTAATAAATATTTGTTGTTTGAAGTTAAAATCTTTGTTTCTCTGGTCTCTAGATTATCAAGCATCATTCATACTTCACTCATCAGAATAGCTATTATACATATATACAGATTTTTTTAAATATATTCATTAGTAAAAGCCATTAGGGATCTATATAGAGGTCATATTATTGCCATTCTGTTTAAATCCATCCTTGAGCAGAGTTAAAGGCAAATGTCTACACTGAGTTAGAACCCCGAGTCATAATAGGATCTGTAAATAGAGAATGCTCTGGATTTACCATTTTAAAGTATTTGATCCATTACATATTTGGGCAAGAACAGTAGGTAGAGTCACTATGTTACATTATTTGGTCCATTACAATATATATATATTATAACGATCGGGGAGATAGGAGACTTAACGTAATCTGCTCTACAGGGCGCCACTAAACATTTGAACCTAGAAAATTTATATAGTAGGCAGATACTTAAGTTAAAAAAAAATTGGTTGTCGTCGATGAGCAACCATATCCCACTGTATGGTGCAGTTATCATGCTAAAACTATAAAATATGATCATTCATGGGCCATTAATTATAATCATTTTGATGTGTTTTTTGTAATGCGAAAATAAAAACAAAAGAAAATCATCTTTTTTAAATATTATTTAATTTTAAATATTATTTTTTATTAACGTATACAAATTAAATAATAATAATAAATGTAAAATAAAATAAACAAATTAAAATTTGATTCATCTTTTTTAGTTTTCTTTTTATTAGAAAAATCAATTTTCTATCGGAGATTTTTTTACTGGTGTTACGGCTTTTTTGTTGTTGTTGTTTACCGCTATTTTTTATTTCAAATAGAATGACAACTAAAAGTAAAAGTTGTTATGGTTAGTTTTAGGGTTAGTTTTAGGGTTAGCTTTAGGGTTAGTTTAGAGTTAGTTTTAGGGTTAGGTTTAGGGTTAGGTTTACGGTTAAAATAAAAAATATCAAAATCGTATTTTTGTAAATATTTTTTTTACTAACATCTAGAAAATAAATGATAACAATAAACATAAACTATATTCAACAAAGTATAACAGTAGTCGGAGAAAAGAAAGAAACAAACTTTTTTAAACAACGACAAATATATATACAAAATGTTTATAATATATGCTTTTTATGACATTTAAAAAAACAGTGTACAATTATACTTTTCTTACTGGATATTTTTGTGTTAATGCTCTTTTTTATTTTAAAAATATACACATGGTACAATCTTAAAATGTCTTGTGGAATATTACGAACAGTGTGTTACTTGACTCGTTACCTAATTCCAAATAACTTTATTCATATATCTCGTCAACATTTACTACTTAAAACTTCAATACACTACAGTGTAAAAAGTCTGTTAATTATTACTTTACAAAATCTGAACATTTCAATACTTTAAAATAAAAAAAATCCAATGAAAATAACATTTCCATCCAATTCAAAAAAACACACCCTCTCCCCAAGCCGTAACCTTTTTATAAACTGTGCAAATTGGGAAAATGTATTTGCTGTGTAAACATACATGCTGTACTGCAATGCCACTTAGCGGCCTGCAATCTGTAGTACAACAAAAAAGATGTATTATAGAAAATGCGGGTTCAAACGTGTCAGCTGCGGAAACGGCATTTTTATGTGTTTTAGCGCGAAAACAGTGCCATCCAGTGGGATATGTTGGTTTATCGACGACAACCAAAAAAAAATTTTTTTTAGATTTTGAATTTGACCGTTAGCCCAATGTCACTAGCTCAAGGAGTAGAGCAGAGATTTATATTTTATAAATTCTTATCTAAGAATATTTTTTAAAAAGGAATAAAATAAGCCACTGCCAGTAATTAACACACAAATATTTATTTATGCACATATAAGTTTTAAAATTATTTTAGTATCAGTTTTACATTTTAAAATTTAACTTACATTTTCAACTTTGATTTTAGATTTTAATTTACATTTTAATTTTTTATAAGTTCGCACAGATGGATTTATAAAAATTTGTTTTATAATGTTGAGTATAGATCGGTTACATAGATTACATGGTTAAAAACATTTCAAAATAAACATAAACAATCAAAATATAAAGTCATTGATGGAATTGCAGAGGAAAATTTATAAGAAACCCAATGGCATTCATCATAAGATGCCGCATTGACACCAATAACTTAAAAGACATCCGAATAAATACATTTTAGATACTCACCATAAGGTATCATTATTTACCGAATTTCTATATATTTTGATCAAATATGAAAACCAAAAACATAATTAACCGATAACGAATCCATGCAAGCATCTATACCCAACTTAAATTTAATGCATTTAGAGTGTTGAGTATGAATGTAATATGAATATGACAGCACAAATATAGGTTAAGAAAAGAAATTGACTCTCATCCAGATAGGAATACTACATCTATCTGATGAGAAGAGCAATAAAAAAATTCCATAGGAAGGAACTGTGGTCTCCGTCTTATAATTCCTACCATAGGCAAAACGGGAGTGTGTGGTGTATAAAGCAATTCTGCCTGTAGCGACTCTCGTACTACATCTACTAATTACACCAATATATCCAATCCATTGACCTAATTCAACTACAGTATGAATAACCTAAGATTACCTCCCCTAATATAACTTTACAAATCTATATAGCCATTCATGCCCGACTTAAGTTTAACATTTATATAATTTAGTTTATCGAAAAACAAAAATCATAAATAAAACTTAAAAGAACCAAAAAAATAAATAAATGGAAATGATTTAAAAAAAAAAAAAAGAAATACATCAAATAAAAAGAAGTAATAAAGAATTTAGTTTGGTCAGATAAGATTCTATTTCTATTTTTTTAAATACTGGGAAAGTTTATATTTTAAAGTTCTTAGTGTTTTCAAATTAATATTCATTTAAGTTCATAACGTGCTTACGGTTTTAGAAATGTTCATTAGTTATCCGTTGCTTGCTGTTTGGAATCCAGCATTAAATCCCCCAATGATTCTGTGGTCTTCAATATAGGAAAAGTGATGTTTCATTTTCTTTTCTTTTTGTTATAAAAACTGAAGGAATTGAAAGTGCGTCTTTCAATCCTTTCACCTCCAACTCTCCGACTTAATACATTTCTGTCTTCTCTTAAATTTTCTTGACTCACTACTAATTTATTTCCACACTTTTTCTTTTATATGTAACTTTCGGATCCAATTGACATTACATCATCGATGATGATGATCCTTCCGTTGAGGTCCGATTTCCCGATGGATTTTTTTCATTGACCATTAGTTCTATTGTTTTCCTATCTGACCGTTGCTTATACATTTAAATGCCCAAGGGCTAGTTCACTTGGACTAATTAAAATAATCATTTCCATTTTTTTCAATAACATTCATTAATTTGTTTTGTACAAACTTAGATCTATTTTTATCTTTAAATCTTTACTGACAATTTAGTTTTACAATATTTTTTCTTTTTTTTAATAAAGTTTCTTTTTTTAATTTCTTATCTGTGCGACTTTATATATATATATATGAGTTTAGTATAGAATTTTAATTTTCAATTTTTAATTCTTAAAAAAAAAGTTTTATTTGCGAACTTTTATTTTTTCATGTTTAATAATAAAAAAAAAAATGTAACGTCGTATGTGCCTGTTACAATATATATATATATATATATATATATAATCAGAAGAAACATAATGGATAAAATTAATCATAGAAGTAAACATGAATGAAGTGTTTTTGATAAATATAATATTACAAGAAGATATGCCTATGTGTTTCAAAACAGGTTTTAATAGTTATGTTTTACCACTTTTTACTTATAGATATCAGGCTTAAATATGTAACAAAAAAGCAATACAGAGACTTTTTACCACTGAATAAAATATGGAGAGATATATGTTAGGGAGTAATAAGGATGGGTCGAAAATAAAATACATGGGTGAAAAAATAAACAGGTATTTCTGACATCATTAAAAGAATTAAATGACTAAAATGGAGATTGACCAGAAATATTGCTGGGAAAGATTATAATAGATGGGCAGATGATATTTTTAAATTGAATTTCAACTGATCACAAAAGATCTAGAAAGAGACCATGTGTGAGATGAATGGATGAAAAAAGTAATATTGCTGATGTTGTGGAGGAGAGAAACCAGAATCTAGAGAATTTGGATTCCACTTAAAGAGATCCTGCAGTGAATCAATAATGAATGAAAACAATAATGGTGATGATGATATGTAAATAAAAGAGGTTCTTCATAATGACACTAATGATCAAACTATTTGTCAAAATTCCAAAACAACCAATTGCACACTAATAGAGCAGACTTTAAAACCATTTTATCTGCACCAAATATTTTGGTCTGTGCGTTTTTTTTATTAAATAATTTTTCAAGATTTAAATTGTTTTAAACCAGTAGATAAAAATTTGTAGATGAAATGTAAAGTAACCATTAAATGGCTTGCCTTGATGCACAGATCTCTTCAACAATTCTTTATACAAGTATCATGAAGTAGAAGATGTTAGTTAATCATCAAAGTTGTTGATCGCTTAGTGGTGAGGATTCAAGCATTTCTCCTTGTCATCTAGCCAAGAATAATGAGATCTTCACTTATTGACCAACCTTGGGTTGCTAGATAGATTAACAATGTTTTGGGCATTTGGAAAAAATCTTAAGTCTGATAAAACCTGATAAATCTGTTATAATTTACTCCACCTGTATTTAAACCCAGAACATAGGAATTATAGGTGACTGCACTAAAGCATGAAACCCTTTATAAAAATTGAACTTTCAATATATTAAAGCCATGACATGTAGAAGACATTAAAAAATTTTTTTAAATAATAACATAAACAGCATTATTTTGTTTTTAGATATTAACCATTACCATCATCATGTTTGACCATTATTGATCCACTGTAGAATAAAAATCTCCAAGTTCAATCCAGTTTCCTCCAATTCTATCATCTCTTCTCCACATCACTCTGGCACATTTCCTTATTTTTTTCAACCATATCAAATGTGGTCACTTTCTAAGTCTTTTGTAATTTTACTATCATTTTTTTTTAATAATGTGTCCAATCCAACTCCACTTTAGTCTTTTAATTCTTTCAATAATGTTAATAATACTTGTTTGTTCTCTCAACCATGTATTTTATTTTTGATCCTTTCTTGTTACTTCTAAATACATCTCTCCATAAATTGTAGTGTGTTATGAAGTCTCCTCCACATTGCTACTTTGTTATGTGCCAAAGTCTTAGATTCATAAATAAGAATTGGTAAAACATATTTATTAAAAACCTTCCTTTTTGAACACATAGGCATATTTTCTTTTATTATTAAATTATTTCTATCAAAAGCACTCCAACCAAGTTTAATTCTATGATTAATTTTATTCATTATGTTTCCATCTGTATTAATAATCTGGCCAAGGTATTTGTAGTTATTAACTTCTTCTAAATCATCATTAACAATCTTTATTTTCTTCTTTTGCAAAAATTCACTGAACATTACTGTAGTCGTTTTAGCATTTATCTTTAATCCTACTTTCTTAGTTTCATCTGATAACTCTTACAACATTTCTTGAAGCTCTGAAGTATTATTTTCAAAAACAATTACATTATTTGCAATATCTAGATAACTTAAATAATCTCCACTTATTTTTACTCCATTATCTTTCTATTTATCCATAAAATATACATATTGCAAAATTGCTGTAAAAATAATTATATTTACAATTATTTAATTATCAACCTGGCTTTTATCTCTTATTGAAATTTTGAGATATAAAGTTTTATACAGAACATAACTGGGTTGATAATTAAGTAATTGTAAATATAATTGGCTGTTTACTTTAATTTTATTTAGACTAATTATTATATTAAATATATATCTATAACAACATTGTGGACAAATAATTTTTTATGTTGGATATTTGACTATTGTATGTATTTGCTGTAAAATATTTTGGAGATATGGAGTCACCCTCTTGTATACCCTTATTAAAACAGGCAAAACTCTCTATATATGCAGTGCTCTCAGATCCAAGGCTCCTCACTAAAGAAGGCCACAAGCCAGAAACTAGTCTGGGGATGTTGGATGAGTAGGCACTAGATGGGGATTTTAGGCACAAGCCTTCTGGCATACATTATTTACTCTGGCTTGCACTGAGTGGCAATATGTAAAGAGAGTTTTGCCTGTTTTAATAACAGTTATAAGCAAGCATAAGTAATGGTGTTCATGTGATATTTATTGTATACCCTTCTTGAAATTAATCCTTTAGTATTCATGGTAATTTAATAATTGATCTTGTATTTTTATAAATATTCTTTAGAATATGATAACATCCTGTGTCTATATTTTGATAATCTAACGTTTTATTTACTGAAAAAATGATTATGTAATCAAATGCTGTTTCATAATCTATAAATTCAAAGCATAATGAAATGCATATTCATCTGTCCTTTTTATAACTTCTCTCAATACTTTGATGTGATCCACTGTGTTAAAACCACTTTTAAATTGAGCTTATTTATTTAGATGGTTGAATGCAAGGTTTTCTAAAGTCCAGTTGTAATTATCTTAGTAAAATTTTTGTATAGAATTAATAAAAGAGTGGTACGTCTGTAACTTTTTAACATCTTCTCTATCACATTGTTAATATTAGCACTGAAATATTCCTATTACCTGTTACATCCTTATTATTTAGACATTTGGTACATAACTTTGCAACAATTTTTCTCTCTTCCCACCTGCTTCTTTTAAGACATAGAATATAAGTCTATCATTATCTTCAGCTTTCATTTTTTTCATAGATTTAATTGCATATCTCATTTTTTTATTTAAGATATTGGACAGTTCAGAAGATGTAGCAATTTTAGGGGATAATTTTGTTTTGTTCTTTATTTTCACATACTTTATGATGTCATTTCTCTTTATAATAATAGTTCCACTTTTACTTTGTGTTGTAGAAATAAGTTTACTACCAATACACTGAGTTGTTGTTTTACATTTTTGATACTTTTATTCTCTTCTATAGCTTTTCTTGCCAATTCTCAATTATATTTTCTTACATCATTATTAACTTTTTTTCATACCATTTTATAAAATTTTAGATGTCTTGTTTCAGTAAAAATTTTATTGGTCAGTTGCTGCTTTTTGTACCAACTATCTTTTTTTTCCATATGTCATAGCATCGGCTGGGAGGCAAACCTGCAACAACCATCTGCAACCAACTGCTTGCTTGCAAGGCAGCTGCGCTGACCTCTCGACTAACAACGCTTAACAACGTACTATCTTAATTGCAGTTTTTAATAGTATATCAGTTATCTTACTATTGATTTCATCCAGATCTGAACCGTCTTCAAATTCTGTTATTATTTTACAAGTTCTAATTTTAATTTATTGAAATGTTTTTTAGGTTTAGAATATCAGTTGTGAACACTCTTTTTCTTAATAATTTTTGTTGCTTTAGTTTTACATCAGCATGAAACTTACATCTCACTATATGATAATCATTTTCTATTTTGAGTTTATCAAAAACATTATAATTTTGAAACGCAAATTTTTTAGTTAGTCAAAACATAATCCAATTCTATTTGTTGTCTGAAAATTGTGATGATGATATATTATTATATGTAATATGTTGGACTATTTCCATCATCGATGAGTGAATGTTGATAGAAAATTTTTAAACTTTCCAAATACAAACAACTTGTTAGTAATTATACCCAAATATACAACACAGGTTAGTAATTACACAACGTTTTGAGTAGTATTAAAAAAAATTGTAGGATTCAGGAGGATTTGAATCAGCCCTTATATATAAATATATCAAATTTTACTATATGTTGCCTTTGATAGAATAGCTCAGTTGATTAGAGTGTTTGACTTAAATTTGATATTCAAAAATCTAAAAGTGCGAGTTCATCTTCTAAGCGAATATTGTCAGTGTGCATATAGGCCAGCAACACCTGAAGAAAAGTGGAGAATAATACTACTCAAAACGTTGTGTAATTACTAACCTGTGTTGTGTATTTGTGTGTTATTATTAACAAGTTGTTTGTATTTGGAAAGTTTAAATAAAATTTAAAATTTTCTATACATTCAACATTCACTCATGGATGATGGAAATAGTCCAACATATCACATCTAATAATCCAATTCTGTTGTGCCTAAATGTACACTAACCAATATAAAAATTTAAAACACCACTATTTTATGAATAACTTTTCATATAATACCATTATTAGCCTTAGCCTGAAAATTATTGTCAAGTTGCGTTTTTTTATAGTATAAATTCAATCTAAATAATAATGTTGAGAATTGTGGGCATTAAACTATAAATAAGTTAATCATAGACACAATAACAAAAATGTAGTATATCTATTGTAATCACATGAAATTTTATTCACTTCACATTAATTAATAAACATAAATGTTAGAAGATATGAAATTTAAATGAATTAGCTTTACAGGATTGGAACAATCAAGCTATTATTATATGCATGTATGATGCTTCTATCTACATATAAATAACTGTGATAACTACATCGCTAAAATGTAATAAATTAAAGACAGTACTAATACTGAATACTTAGAAAACATATTAAAAAATATTAAACATAATATTAATGTATTTCAGTGCTTTGAATTCTTATCAAAGCCAACCGTCACATTCAAAATAACAGAAATACAACATTTGAGTGTATCTGCTCCAAAATGCACTCAACTGAAAACTATTAGAGTCTCTATTCATCAGTGAGTTAATGTTATTAATGAATAACACTTCTTTAATTTTATTTCTTTTCATTATGTTCACTGCAAACTATATGTACTTCTTTTTGGTTAAAAATGTGACCAAATATTCTTTCCTGTTCTAAAAATGTAGATAAAACTAATATCATTTTAGTTTTGCTATATGTGTTTGCTGTTCCTATCTCATGTTGCTGTTTCATCTTGATTCATTATAGTAGACATAAAAGGACATTGGTTTTTGATATTTATTTACATAAGGAAGGTATGGATATTCTCTGGTATGAGCTTCATTTTCACTATTAGTTAAGGAAACCAATGAATAAGAACTTACACTGTCAAAATTTTTAAAGCATAAAATAATATTTGGTCATGGTTTTAATTCTTAAAAAATAGAAACGATTTGTAATGATATGGAAATGTAAAATTAAAAACACCTGATTTATTAATAATAAACTCAGTAATAAAAAATCAAACAGTGTTCAGTTAAGTGCATTTCAGAATCATAATTAAATGTATAATTTTGTATTTCTGTATGTTGTTGTTTTAAATATGATTGTCTCTGACAAATGTGCTCATACCAAAATTGCATCAAGGTTGCATTTAATATTTTCAAAGTTTTTTGCAATGTTCTGAGTACTGGTAAAACCTACTTATACTATTTCATTTTGTTAGTTTTTTAAAAAAACTTAAAATATAAAATTTTCAAAAAAACTGGCAAATATTTTCTTTAATTTTCTTTTTACTTTTC
Source organism: Epiperipatus broadwayi (assembly GCA_028023455.1). Lineage (NCBI taxonomy): Eukaryota > Metazoa > Onychophora > Udeonychophora > Euonychophora > Peripatidae > Epiperipatus > Epiperipatus broadwayi. Next base: position 76,413 of record JAQFVV010000897.1, on the reverse strand, counting down.
ATTAAAATAATAAGAAGAAGAAAAAGAAGGAAGAGAAGGAGGAAGAAGAAGGAGAAAGAAAAAAGGAGGAGGATGAAGGGAGAGAATGAGAAAGAAGAAGGAGGAGGAATAAGAAGAAGGAGATGGAATAATAAAAAAGAGAAGGAGAAGGAAGAAGATGGAGGAAAAGGAAGAAGAAGGAGGAGAAAGAAGAAGGAGGAAAAGAAAGAAAGAGGAAGAAGAAGGAGTAAGAAGAAGGAGGAGTAAGAAGAAAAAGGTGAAGAAAGAAGAAAAAGAAGAAGGAGTAAGAAGAAGATGGAAAAGTAAGAAAAAGAAGGAAGAAGAAGGAGTAATAAAAAGAAAAAGGATGAGGAGTAAGAAGAAGGAGGAGGAAGAGGAATAATAAAGAGGAGGAAGAAGAAAAAGAAACAATAAGAAGAAGAAGGGGAAGTAAGAAGAAGGAGGAGGGGAAGAAAAAGATAATTATGATGATGATTTGGTGTCATGGTTATAATTCTAAAAAAATACAAATGATTTGCAGTGATATGGTAATGTAAAATTAAAACACTTATTTATTAATAATATAAAATCATGACATAAAAAAAAATTTAACAGTGTTCAGTTAAGTGCATTTCAGAAAATACATAATTAAATGTATAATTTTATATTTATATATGTTATTGTTTTAAATATGATTGTCTCTGACAAGTGTGCTCTTACTAAAGTTGCATTTATTAGTTTCAAAGTTTTTTCTAATACTGTATATTGAGTACTAGTAAAACCTACTTTCATTATTTTACTTTAAACCACTAAATATCACATGATCACTATCTCATACTAGCACATAATTGTTATTAAACAATTCAAAACAAAGCAAAAAACTCTCCATATAGTAGTGCCATCTTGTGCTAACAAGAGCAATCAATGGATGCCAGAAGGCTTGTGCATAAAATCCCTATCTAGTGTCTACTCATCCAATATCCTCAGACTAGTTTCTGGCTTGTGGCCTTCATCCATTGATTGCTCTTATTAGCACAAGATGGCACTACTATATGGAGAGTTTTGCTTTGTTTTGAATTATTTTACTTTGTTAGTTCTTTTAGAAAACCTAAAATATAAAATTAAAAAAGAAAACATGAGAAATATTTTCTTTAATTTTCATTTTTACTTTTATTACTTTTTTTTTATTACTTTTTTTATTTTATTTTTACTTTTCATTAAAATAATAATAATAACAACCAAGTTTCCACCAATAGGATTGCTTCAAAACATTTTTTGCTTCCAGTTATAAATTTATTAAAATATATTGTTTCAAAATTCGGTAAAATAGTTTTGTTTTTTAATTTTAAAAAAAATTATAAAAATATTTATTACCATAAAAAAATATTGATTTTTAGTTTATTTACCACGAACATTTTAAATTATTAAAATATAGTTTTCTTCTGTTTTGTTTATTGTCAATATCTTTGGAATTTTATTGCACCTTATATAAAATTTTATATTGCTAAAGTTATTAATATATGATGTATCTGAACTTGGTTCAGTCCCGGCTACTTAAGTTATTTAGCTGGATTGGAAGACATACGAATGTCTGAAAATTTCAGATTTTCTACTTAATAGTTAAAGTGCTGGACTTCTCCTGGTATTTTTAATCTAATGCCTGAATATCCTAACACCTTACTGAGAAAGCCAGTAGCAGAATCCAGTCTGGATTTGAGGATATTCTGCAAAGCTTGTTAAGAGCTTATTTGAGAGCTTTAATATATAACATTTGTAATACAAGCTTGTTAAATATAGGTCATGTGACATATGAACTTGAATTCTTTGTAAAAAAAATCATGTGATATTGTTAAGAATACTAACCTTTCTACTTAAAATGTACAAAAGGCCCACAGCTATTTATATAGCTAAACTCATATATATATATATATATATATATATATATATATATATATATAGAGAGATATATATATAGAGAGAGAGAGAGAGAGAGAGAGAGAGAGAGAGAGAGAGCTAAAAATGACCTGGTATTGAGATCTGTACATAGTTAGACATTGGGTTAGCCTGGAATTAAAGCCTTGGGCTGTTTCATTAGCATATAAAAGTGTGACTGCTAGATTCAAAAATGTATCAATTTCGATTTTGAATTCCAGCCCTCCACAACAAATTTAAAAGCTAGAACCAGTTTGGGGATGGTGTAAAATAGTACTATGTCAACTGCTATCCATTTATTACTCAAATTTAAAAAATATGGCTCTAATGTGAGATAAAGAGTATTGCTCTTAGCAGGGCATGAGAATTAGGGGATATTATTATTGGTATTAATCATTCTAATGAAAAAGTAGAAGAATATCTACAGATGCTTTAAAACTAAGACCTTTAAAATATAACAGGAGCAAATTTTCTATCCAGTAATGCTTCCCAGGGCAAGCCTTAGTACTCAATGAATGCAAGAAGATTTGTGCATATAATCCCCATCTAGTGGCCTACTCATTCAATATCACCAGACTTCCTAGCTTATGGCATTTGTCAATGAGAAGTCTTGGATCTGAGAGCTCTGCATCTAGATCTTAGGATCTAATGCAACCCTACAGAGGCATGGAAAATGTGATATTTTGGTGATTTTATGCCTTTAAAATATATATCAGATCTACATAGATGTGTGAGTTAGCCTTTAGGGTATTTTAGAGTTCTGAAATAGTAGCTTGAATAATATAAAAAAGTAAAAGATGTCTGCTGAAATCAATTCCAGCTTTGGATTCTAATCTTCACTGACAAAAGCAAATCACAAAAGCCAGTCAGTCTAGAGATAGAAATTTTGGATATCTGTTGAATAATCAAGCTTATAATGGATGTCTCTAAAATAGGGCAAAGATAAGAAAAATAACAGGATGATATTTAAACAATGGCATTACTATTTATACTTTACAATAGTAATTCTAAATAATTAAAATATTAGACCTGATAGAACTTTCTGTGATATTCCCACTAATACTCTGGTGAACATCATACCCCAAACGCCCTCTATTGGCAGATGAAGTATTGGCATGCTCAGCTATCAATCAAAGATAAAAAAGATTTCATCATTTTATACATTTTTATGAAAGTAATCATTTTTTTTTATTATTAACTTTTATCATTTTAAATTGTTATTGGTTCACTGCAAGATAAAAATCAACATCACCCATTATCATTTTCAACCATTATCACTCCATTGCAAGATAAAGATCTATCCAAATTCAATCCATCATTTTTGATTTCTAGCTGTTTTGCTCCATATTACCTTAGCACACTTTTCAGATTTCATCCATTCATATCATATGTGGACGTTTTCTAGATCTTTTAATGTCCATCTATTATCATCACTTCTAGCAATATGTCCAGTACAACTCCAGTCTTTTAATTCTTTCAATGAGTCAGTAAAACACCTGTGTGTTCTCTCAGCCATGTATTTTGTTTTGATATCCTTTTGTTACTCCTAAAATTCATTTCTCCATATGTCATTGAGTGATCTTAAGTCTTTATATTGCTCTTTTGTTTAGTATCCGAGTCTCAGATCTGTAAGTAAGAACTGGTAACACACATTTATTAAAAAGTTTTCTTTTCAAACACATAAGTATATTTCATTTTAATATCAAGTTAATTTTACCAAAAACACTCCAACTAAGTTTAATTCTATGATTAATTTTATCCATTGTTTCCATCTGTAGTAATGATATGGCCAAGACATTTGTAGTTGTTAACTTCTTCTAACTCATCATTATCAATCTTTATTTTCTTTTTTTTTTTGAGAAAATTCATTGAACATTACTTTAATCTTTTTAACATTTATCTTTAATCCTACTTTCTTATTTCCATCTTATAACTGTTGGAACATTTCCTGAAGTTCTAAAATCATATCAAATTCAGTTCATTTTGTCCATCCTTGACTTTTCTTTTCAACATAATTGCCAGCAAACTTTCTTATCTCGTCTTATATATCTTCTTTTTTAGGTCTTTTACAATTTCATATATAAAAGTGTTTTCTATTATTACCTTTATTAATAATAATATATGATTTTTTTTTTACAGTACAGGCTTTTTCATACCTGCACACCAATATGTAATATATAGGGGGTTTGAACTCACGAAATACGTATATTGGTGATTATTTATCTTTTCAACATGTGTGTGATCAAGTGTGTCAGCAGTATGAGATAGCGTGGATAGGTGAGGGTCGGGTGAAAGTCTGAGTTCAAACCCTTTTATTAGTGTATTTTTTTATTTTAAAAATAAATAATAAAATTAAAACTCAGTAATTATTATATTTATTTATAAAATATTTTTTTTTACTCACAATAAATTATTTTATCGTAAAATCTACATTTAATAAAATCATTAATTTTTTTTTTAAATATTTTTTTTTTTAAAAAAAAAAAACTTTCTATTAAGGTTTTTAACTTTTCTAGATTTATTTATTTACTTATAATGCAATGTTTACACATATACGTATTAAGAACATTATTTGAATATTTTTAATAAAAGTTAATTTAATTAGTTCTGCAGGAATAATTTAAAATTGGAAATATAAAACTTTTTTTATAAGTGCGAATTATTTTTTTACTCAAATTTGCTAAGTGTAGCTGTTTGTTAAAAAATTTAATTTTTTTTCTTTGTTAAAAAATAATATTACAGAATTCAGAACTCTTAAATGATTTTCAAAATTTATCTTTTTTAATGAAATTATTTAAAACTGTTATATTGTCTATTTTTAGAAACAATACTTTTTAACTCACAAGATTAGATTTAAATAATAATACTGCTGATATTTTGAAGTATGTAAAAAGTTTCAATTTATTTAATATTTTAATTTAATTTTCAAAAACAACACGCGATTTTTAAAAAATACTAATCCTAAACTTATATGAAAATTAGTATATTTGATAAATTCTTTTGCTTATCAATATTAGTACAAATATAAAATATCACATAACTACCATCTCTTATGCTTGTGTATAACTGTTGTTAAAACAGGCAAAATCACTATATATATTGCCACACACAGTAAGATAGAGTAATCAATGGATGAGTAGGTACTATATGGGGATTTTATGCACAAGCCTTCTGGCATCCATTGATTACTCAAGCTTGCTCTGTGAGGCAATATATATAGTGAGTTTTGCCTGTTTTAAATATAAAATATGTAATTAAATGGTTATAATTAAAAGGATTTGAACTCAGACTTTCAAGCTTCATACAGTCATCCATTCTATCCAATGTAACTGGTACACAATGGGTTACTGTAAGGAGCATGAAAGTCTGGGTTCAAATCTTTTTAATCACATCTAGATTAAGTATATACTCTATATAATTTTAATATCATTTACATCTTTATTATTTTTTTACAATGCTTTTTATACCCCACTATTGATGGTTCTGATTGCCCCAGCAATCTTCTTCAATAAGTAACCTTAAATTAATAAACATCACATGATAACCATGTCTTATGCTTACACAATCTGTTAAATTCAGTAGCATCCATTAATTTCTATAGCTTCCATTTGGTGGCACTACTGTATAGAGAGTTTCTTCAGTTTTAATTATAAATTAGTAAGCCTAATTACTATGAACTGCTTCTTTTGTTTCAGCTTAGGAAAATTTAACGTTACACGAGGAAGTAAAGAGACCTATTCTTGAAATCAAAAATTTCACAAATTCAAAAAAACTGTGGGTCTGGGGTTTTGGATTAACCATATTTTTACCTGGATTGATAACTTGTGACATTAAAACAGGTAAAACTCACTACACATATTGCCACACACAGCAAGCTAGAATAATTAATGGATGCCAGAAGGCTTGTGCATAAAACCCCCATCTAGTGCCTACTCATCCAATATCTCCAAACTAGTTTCTGGCTTGTGGCCTTCGTCAGTGAGACATCTTGGATCTGAGACCACTGCACTTCTTATGCACAAGCATAAGAAGTGGTGGTCATGTGATGTTTATTGGCTTAACTTGTAACATATATGTGCTTATGAAATGTGAAAAACATTTATATATAATACACATACATTTAAAATTGAGCTATTCTTACTAAGATATGCCAAGATGACTTTGCAATGCAACCACCTGGCTACATCTTTTATTTAGTTATTCCAATGACATTAGAGAAATATAAATGTGTAGAACTGTTTATAACTCTTTTGAAAATAGCTTAGTTATTGTTGTTATATCTGTCTTTATCAAAGATGTTTAATAAATAAGTCTTATAAAGAAGTAAGTGTCTATGGATGGAAAGGTCTCTTTCCTTACTGTAAATATGTATAATTTGTTTTATAATTGATTAATTTTTCATAAACTGTACATATGTCCATCATGTTAATTAGAAATATACTTCAATAACCATAGTTGTAATCTTATTTTTTTTTAAGTGTAGTAGGTTAGAGTTTGATGTCTTGCATGGTAATGACAGTTGTTTAATCATCTGAAAAAATTATTCTATATGATGGACCATATGCTAAGCATTTCCTAACACATGAGCATGACATGAATGTAATAAAATGTATTCAAAGATAAAATGTTGAAAAGGTAAAACTCTCTATATTTATTGCCACTCAGTGCAAGCCACAGTAATCAATTGATGTCAGAAGGCTTGTGCATAAAATCCTCATCTAATGCCTACTCATCCATTATTTCCAGACTAGTTTCTGGGATGTCACTTTCATCAGTGAGAAGCCTTGGATCTGAGAGCACCTAGTTAGAATCTAGGTGCAGTGTTCTCAGATCCATGGCTCCTCACTGATGAAAGCCACAAGCCAGAAACTAGTCTGGGGATAATGGATGAGTAGGCACTAGATAAGGATTTTATGCCCAAGCCTTCTGGCATCCATTGATTACTCTGGCTTGCACTGAGTGGCAATACTTGTAGAAAGTTTTGCTTGTTTTAATAACAGTTATAAGCAAGCATAAGAAATGGTGGTCATGTGATGTTTATGTTGAAAAGGACAGCTAGTGTGCTTCAACATGATTTTGAATATAATAATAGCTTATAACCTCCAAGAAACAGCCTTATTTTCCTGCATTCCATATATTAATGAGAATGAATGGACATTTTTTCGGATTTGTGTCTATTTGCAGAGATATAGTTTCATTTTTTAATCTTTCAAAGAAAAAAATAACTATTGGTTTTAATTTGAGTGCATAATAAAACTGTAAACACTTGAAAAAAGCTGGGAAAGATAATGTATTTATAGATCAAGTAATAAGTTATTGCCTGAAAATAATATTTTTTTAAAAAATTCCTCATTGATTTTACAATTAGAAAAAGAATTGAAGTATAGAGTTACTGGTTTAGGGTCATACCTATATGATTGTGCAAAGAAACTAGCCTGGGTTTAAAAGTTTGGAGGTTTTTGGAAATTCAGGCATTTATCTTAATAATAAACTGAGAGTTAAAAATGTTTGTCAAAAGCTTAAATACATTGGTTTTAGCTTTGGAAACAAAGTTCTCATTAATGCGGCTAACTGCAGACGCTAATTTGGGAATAACCATTCAATTGCAGTGCCACCTGGAGGTTAGGGATTTATTTGCATTTTTATTTCACTTTGTCTAAATACATTTTCGTAATCTGTTTTATTTTACGTTTACTAGTAAGCCAGTTAAATGAGATAGCTAAAAGAGATGACGGAAACTGTATGCTTATTTATACAATCTCTGTATATACTTACTATATCATTAAAAGTCAGTTAACACTTAGAGAATCCCAATAGCAATAATAATCAACAATTTCAGACTGTTGTCAAGGCAACCTTCCTTAACAACAGTTTGAAATTGTTGATTGTTATTGATACTGGGTTTGTCTTAAGTATTGACTGACTTTTAATGATTCCTTGCAAACCTATTTAGCCTTGAGCATTATTACACATATAACTATAAGTACATGATAATCATTCATAAAAAGTGAAACTATAATTATTTTTGCAGGTGACTAGTAATGATATTAGGATCCCAAGTGTACAAAGCAAAAATATATTCTAAAAGTTTATACGTAGTTGAGAAAATATACTCTTTACTCTTGATTACCTTCTTACCCAGATATCTCTTACCCAGATTAAATACCTAAATGAATGGGATACTTGTATTATATATGGTATTTATTTTTAGTGTGAGATCGAGTTTAAAGATATTCATATGAGTTTAATGTTTTACAAGCATATGTACTTCATTATTCGCTTGGATCTATATATGACCCAGAGGCAAAACTCTCCGTACAGTAATAGCAATCAGTGCAAGCCAGAGTAATCAATGGATTCCAGAAGGTTTGTGCATAAAATCCCCATCTAGTTCCTACTCATCCAATATTCCCAGACTAGTTTCTGGCTTGTGGCTTTCATCAGTGAAGAGCCTATGGATCTGAGAGCACAGCACCTAGATCTTAGGATCTAATGCAATCCTCCAGTAGCTAACTTTTATCTCTACTTAACTACAAAGCTAGGAGAATAAAATTTTCAATCCGAGATCATTAGATTATATAGTTATATAGATCTGAACTCAGTTCAGTACCCATACATTTTGGTGTCTTTGGTTCTTTAATAACCATAGCCACCACTATCCTATTAGTTAGGATTTTATTAAATCTCTAGACATCACATGATCAGCATTTCTTATGCTTTCTCATAACTGTTATTAAAACAGGCAAAACTCTCCAAACAGTAGCGCCACTCAGCCACAAACTAGAAACTAGTCTGGGGATATTGGATGAGTAGGCACTAGATAGGGATTTTATGCACAAACCTTCTGGCATCCATTGATTATTCTGACTTGCACTGAGTAGCACATGAAGAATTTCACCTGTTTTAATAACAGTTACGAGCAAGCATAAGAAATGGTGGTCATGTGATGTTTAAACAGGTGCTATTAGAGACATTGGTTGTAAAAAAACAGGCTAAACTATCTCTACTACCAGATTCTGGTAAGTAAGATTCAAATAAAATGTTTATCACTTTAATAGTGGTAACAGCATTAAAGATACCTATTTTTTCAGCAATATTGTTATTTATCTATTCTTAATTAAATTAAGGAATGAGAAACTGCACAAAACTTCATCTCCTTTATAATTCAGCAAATGGTAAAGTTTTTTTTATTTTTCATCTTATCTATATTATCTAATATCTGTCTCATTTACTTTTTGTTCTTTGTTAGTAATATTTTATTATTAATATGTATATTATTGTACATGGACTATCATTCATATAAAATGATGATGTCTCTAGATATATTAAGAATAAGGTAACTATAAACTACTTGAACACATTTAACTATTACGAACCACTGCAGGATGAAAGAGCTTCTCCAGCCACACTAGCAAACTTTTTCATCTCATCCATTAATCATACATGTGGTCTTTTTCTAAGTGATCCAGTTTAAGTCTTCAACTATCATTTATTATAATCTTTTCATTGCTATTTCCAGCCCAATTCCATGTCAGTCTATTAATGCTGTCCAAAATATCAATGATATATCATGTGTTTTATCAACAGAATATTTTGTTTATGATCTCATGTGTTTTAACAATAGAATATTTTTTTATGATTCCTTCTGTCCAAAATGTCAATGATATCTCATGTGTTTTATCAACAGAATGATTCCTGCTGTCCAAAATGTCAATGATATCTCATGTGTTTTATCAGTAGAGTATTTTGTTTATGATTTCTACCGTCAACAGAGTATTTTGTTTATAATTCTTATTGTCCAAAATGTCAATGATATCTCATGTGTTTTATCAACAGAGTATTTTGTTTATAATTCTTATTGTCCAAAATGTCAATGATATCTCATGTGTTTTATCAACAGAATGATTCCTGCTGTCCAAAATGTCAATGATATGTGTTTTATCACTAGAGTATTTTGTTTACGATTCCTGCTGTCCAAAATGTTGATGATATCTCATGTGTTCATCAACAGAATATTTTGTTTATGATTTCTGCTATCCAAAATGTCAATGATATCTCATGTGTTTTATCAACAGAGTATTTTGTTTATAATTCTTTTGTGTTTTTCCAACACATAAGTCTTAATTTCAACATACAAAAATATGCTAAATTGATGATTGTAAAAATAATAACATATGGCAGTTTAATCTAGTGTCCCAATCCATAACAACAAACTTTCTTCATTCATCCATTCTTGACTTCTACCAATATGCCCAGTATTGCTCCATGTTCATCTCTTAAGTCTTTCACTGATATCAATCATGATCTTTTGTTCTTTCAATCGATTTATTTTGTTTTTGACCTCTTTTTGCTGCTCCCAAAATACACTTAATATTTTTAATATGGTATGTAATGAAGTATATTGAAAATGATACCAAGAAAACATTTGACATATTGATTTAAGACTTAAACTCATATATAGTTTTTTTTTTTTTTTAGTATTTCATTAGTATATGAAAAGTTTCATGTTAAATAATATATATATATAATTAGATTGTTTTAAGGTCAGCATAGGTATGACAGAGCATTCCATCCTCAGATTTTCAATGAAATGAATGACTGAAAAGTTGGAGGGTGGAGAAGATTGAAGCTTGTTCATAAAAGTTTAAAGATTTGCTATCTTAATATAAACTGAGTACTGATTGTATATATGTGGGAAATGGTGATTTGAACCAACTGATGAGTGCTGGTTCGGCATGAAATCGTATATTGGAGATCATTTATCTTTTACACATGTATGTGGTCATGTGTATTAGTTGTATATGATAGATTGGATAGACGTATGGAGATTTATAAAGTTGAGTCCAAGTCCCTTATAATTACAATAAGTTTAGTACAGACAATATACATATATGTAAATATATATATATATGTATAACACAAATTTATGTTATAAGTGGTATAGAATGAGCAACCAAAATAAACTTCTTAAATTTGTGCATTATACATTAATAAATACAAAATTTGATTATACATTTTTGAAGAGCTTGAGAGATCTGATTTAACCAAAAAACACTGGTTCTCCAAAACACATCTTACGAGCCGTTAACAATGTCCCTAGTTCTCTCTCTCTCCCTCTCTCTCTCCCCTCTCTATCTCTCTCTCCTCCTCTCTCTCCCTCTCTCTCTCTCCTCTCTCTCCCCCCCTCTCTCTCTCTACCTCTCTCTCTATCTCTCTCTATCTCCCTCTCTCTCTCCCCCCCCCCATGTCTGCTGCTTTTTAATGCATTTGAACAACTATATGAGATCCGATTTAACCAAACAACTTTGGTTGGCCAAAGTGCATTTTATATGCCATTAAAATGTCCCTACCACTCTCTTTCTCTCTCTCCTATGCGAGTTGCCGTTTATTTGGTATTTAAGAATGAGAATTTAATAAATATATACTGTGTTTGCCTAATATTTTAATTTTAAAACATGTATTCAGATTGTTGTTGTTTTTTATTTCAAAAATAAATATATGTTAGGAAATTTTGTTATGTGAAAGCATTCACCACGGACATAGAAAAACATTATTATAACAACTTTATATTTTAAAATTAATAAATAAAAAAAACATATTTATAGACATTATAGTAATAATAATGTTACGCAGAAATCAAGCTGACACATAGATAATGCATACTTCAAGAACAACCAGCAAACATTAATCCGTAAAAGCATGAAGAAATTAAAGAACGGTAAAATGTTAAAAAGATAATGAGTTTAGAAACGTGTTGATAAAATTTAAATGACAATAAAATTCATCCTTAAAGTCAACGTAATATAATCTGACAAATGTTTATAATTCAAAAGATCTTGTCAGACAACGGAGATTAATTGTCAAAATTTTTTTTTTTATGAATAACTAAAAAAAATGGACTTTTTATTAATGTTATTAACAGTATTATAATTTCAAATAACATTTTTGTTGTTAGTATTATTCTTTCGGCAATTCTATATTAAAGATTTCATTCTTTGTATTTATTTAGTGTATGATTTTTTTTTTGACAACTGAGATATTACATTTTGAATTACAAGTGTCAAATTAACTCAACCCACATCCTTGATACCATCCACTTTAGATATGTATAGTAATGACTATTATTAATCCTAGAGATTGTCTCTAGCACAGACATAAGCTTTAAAACTCATTTAAAGATTAATATATCTGATTTTTTTTTTAAATTAAACACACAAACACATGGAGTATATGTGGTAATATTGAGATTATTTAATATATTTATAAAGATATTACATGGGGAAAAAGAAATGTGAATAAACCCCATGTGTTTGTGAGTATAATTTTAAAAAATCAGATATATTATTCTTTAATTGAGTTTAAAGTTTATATCAGTGCTAGACATAATCTCTAGTTTAGTAAGTGATTAGTAATAATCATTACTATATTTATCTAATGTGGATTGTGGCAAAACTGTGGATTGAGTTAGTTTGACACCTGTAATTCAAAATGTAATTATTTAATATAGATAATAAAAGAGATAGTGACCTGGACCAACTGATGAGTAATGGTTCAGTACAAAATGCATTTTGAGAATCATTTGTCTTTTATTGTATCTTTATTTACATGAATTTGGAAGAATATGTGGTAATATTGAGGTTATTTAATATATGTTTCATAGTTTATGATTGTCCGCATCTATACAGATCTTCAGCTACTAAGTTCCATTAATGAAACAGTTGAATGCAATGACTGTGGATTGTCTTGAATCAATTGCTCAGACTCCATGTTTAGACTTTATGTCATTCTAAAAAAGATCAAATCCAATGGCCTTTCTTGATGGATCAGGGGGAAAATGTTAGGAACCTCATACCAATTCTATTTTATGACATAATTCTTTGATTGCAGATTCTCATTTGAACAACCAATAAATATCCTTCTTTGAATAATCTTAGATGAAGAAGTTACATCTTATGTTAGATGAAAAAGTTATATTTTACTGTGAATCAATTACTTGTATTATAAATCCAGATAGCACTTGCCAGCTTTTCAAAAAAATATTCCTAGAAATTAATGTTGATCTGACATTAAACTAAGTTAGGCAATGATTTGAGGTTACTTCTAAATAGCATGGGATAGAATTGTTTTTTAGTCTACTGTTGGTAAAGGTTATGTTAGTATTATTACATGATCCAGTATTGATTACTAACTTTATTGGACTGGTTTCTAGCTCTGGTTTTCATCTGTGAAGCATTAGGATATTCAAGCATTAAATTTAAAATACCATGTCAAGCCCAACACTTTATCTAATGTTCAACTATTAAGTAGAAAATCTGAAATTTTCAGACATCCATATGTCTTCAAATCAATCTATCAAATAGCCATATGGGACAGAACTAAGTTCAGTTACACCATATATTAATAGCTTTGGCATTACAAAATTGCCAAAGCCTTAAAAGCAATAACAATAACTGCAAGGTATTGAAATCCTAGTGCCTCACTGATGAAATCCAGAGCTAGAAACTGGTCTGAGGATAGGCATATTCTGAAAATCTTGTTAAGCGCTATTAGCACACTCATGATTTGTAATACAAGCTTATTAAATTAAATCACACAATATATGCCTTGATCCCCTTGCAATTAACATCATTGGATTAGAAAAATGACACCTGATTTTGAAAAAGATTTCAAATTTGTTTATACCATTGTTGAAAGACTTTTCCATATCTGGAAGTGATCCCTTTTGAGAAGTCAAAACAATGTCTTCACCACAGATAAATGTCACACATTCTTTATCTGAAAAGTCACCAGAGACTAGATTAAATAAAATATATAAAACAATTAAATCATACAGTGGACAATTATGAAAAAATTTTGTATCTGCTATGATTTTCATTTAGGGCCATTTGAATTTTTTTCTTGGAGAGCATTTTGTTAATGGTTTTCCAGCATTTGAGAATTTTGTAACTTTTAAAACACTTTTTTTTCAAACAGAATCATAACATAAGGTTGCATTAGTATATGTAATACTACTTTTTGCTTGTTTGAATACCTTTTTTAATGTGAAATGTTAAAACTCGTTCACAGCAGCTTCTTTTGGCCTTGAATCGGCCTCTTATGATAGGTGTCTTTTAACGTTTAGCATTTTTTTGGTTAATATGATTCTTTCAAAAATCTTGCGGGTAAAAATATAATAATAATACTGTATTAAGGTTGCTATAGTCTTGTTTGAAAGCAAATTTTTGGAATACTCACTGTTTTGTTGACCAGGCTTTAATTTTAGTTTTAATTTTGGAAAAAAGTTTATATTATCTGACTTTAAAGTTACACATTTCTAATATCTATATGTTTTATCAGATTGATATTAGCATGTGAATACAAGTATAATGTATATACTGAACTTGAGATATAATTAGAGGGAATTTGAACACAGACTTTCAAACTCCTTTCAGCTATCAACTCCATCTTATATAACAGAAGTACATTACCACATACATGTGAAAAAGATAAATGAACTCCAATACATGTATTTCATGCTGAACCAGTAGTTATCAGTTTGTTCCTATCATCATCTCTCACACATATATAGGATCAGTGCTTAGTTTATATTAAGATAGCAAATTTTCAAACTTCAATGGATAGGCTTCGATCTATCCCATCCTCCAAGTCTTCAGTCAGCTATAGCATTGAAAATCTGATGATGGAATGCCCAAATCCCTTGTTGATGCCAATATTATTGTAATGTCCATGTTGACTTTAAGTCACTCTGACCCCTCATGTATAGGACCTTGATCAATTAAATATAAAGAAGAGGGGTCGCAGAATTGTGGAAGAAAAGCTTGCATTTCTTCTCAAATAATGCTTTTTTTCATTCTATAAATCTTACAATTTGAAGCCTGATACAGAAGGTCTCATTAGTAGTATCTATCATAATTCGTGTATTTTTATATCCAGTCAAGTTTTTGTAAAAGTGACCAGATTTTATAACTATATCTTGTAAAGTTTTATTTGTTCGTGATCTCTGGCATCTTTCATTAATTTCACATTCGTCACCAATTTCCCAATCTTTGGTAGACAGAAATTGCTATAAAAGTGATTGGTTCAAACAGGAATAAATTGATTTCAATGTCCACATGGAAAAGATCCTCTAGCAGCTGTTGTTATGAATTTGTTAAACTTATCACATGAAGAAGAGATTGGGGAACATAGTTCTGTTCAAGATATCCAATATATCTCTATTTTGGAACAGGATGACTTCCAATCATAGGAATATATGTTCCAAGAATTATTACACTTATTTATGTTCACTAAGGGAGATATGATGTAATTCCAAATGTCCTTCAAGTAATGGTGAATCACTTTTTGTTAAACCAAAATATAAACCAGGAATTGTTTTTTTCTTTTCTACCTGCCTGCATAGAATGTTCTTTCTTACTTGGCATCTTAAAATTAATGCTTGTTGTTAAAATGCACCCATTCTAAAGGTTCACAAACTGCTGGATCCTCGTTTACATACCCCCAAAAGCTACAAACAGAATTAAAATCTTCAATAGATATGGAAGATGTAGGAAATAATGTGATAATTACTGATGTGGTGATAATTGATCTAATCGATAATTGATCTAATCTGTTTGACTATTTAAAAAAAATCTACCAAAAATATTTACCCTTAATCCTTCCATTTATATAATACCACTATCGTTTACCACTTGCTGTAAATGATATTTTCTGAAATACAAAAGTGAATATATCCACTATATTCTAACAATTTCAGATTCATACTTATTTACAATCTCATCATGTGTATAAATATATAGATCAAAATATCTTCATCTACGTCATACCACAATCGTTTACCATCTGCTATAAATGATATTTCCAGGAATATAAAAATGGATATATCCACTTTATTCTAACAATTTCAGACTCATGCTTATTTGCAATCTCAATAGGTGTATAAATATATAGATCAAAATATCTTGCTGGTTTCAGTTTAGGAAAAAGGAAACCATTCTCTATTAGACATTTATTAGAAACTTCTACATTTTCAGAGGGAGTTATTTTCACTCTACTTAAAATCCATCAATTACAAGCTTAAGGAAACAATAGGAAATAAATAGTTTACTATATTCAATTTCTATTGACTAGTTTTGGTTTGTGGAATTTTGGATTTAGTTTCAAAATTAATGCTCTTATATATCTGGTAATCAACTCTAATTCCTCTATACTGTCAAGACCACTGCATTAATTTCAAAATATTTAAGACTTTGGGTCACCATTGCTTATATTGTTATTTCTGCATCTCACACTAAGCATATATTTTAACGGTTTTAACTTTATGCTAACTGTATATACCTTCTACTCAACTGATAGGATACTCTATACTAACAAAACACCCTGTAACTTTTTCTGCTTGCACTTAATGTTATGCTTTTGGGAACAGTTTTTCATTTTACTTCACTGCCATCTATCTTAAGAGATGGATACTAAATAGTAATCCTATTGTATTTACATTCCCAGAATAAATTTCTCACATTTCTGGATTTAATATTGGAATTAACGCACTTAATGCACCTGCAAGATCTTATTATTATTCAGCTAATATCTTGAATTTCAACAAACCTTATATTCCTCTCTAAAAACATTTATAAGTGTTTTTAATCTCTTTCAGACATAATATCTACTGTTACTAGTATCTCTAAAGATCTCATAATCACCAGTCTTTATACAGTGCTCTCAGATCCAAGGCTTCCCATTGATGAAAGCCACAGGCTAAAAACTAGCCTGGGGATATTGGAAGAGTAGGCATTAGATAGGAATTTTAAGCACAAACTTTCCTGCATCTATTAATTACTCTGGGTTGCACTGATTGGCGCTACTGTATGGAGAGTTTTGCCTCTGTATCTATTAGTATCTCCCTGATAAATATAAAAATAATTCATAGCTTATATCATTAATTATAAGTTTTAGTGCTTCTTTTCATTTTGTTAGGGTATATGGTCCCTATGTTTATGACATGGTGGAGGTAAGATGAGGAATGTATTGATGGACAATAAAAAAGCTGCAATATTATTTTTTACACATGATGTATAATCTAGGATCTTATTTAATCTCATTTTATGACTTATTAGCTTTAAAACTACCTCATCTACTATTCTCTTTAATTTAAATCTTTCATCCACATCAAAAATTTATGAAATAACCAAAAAATATCTCTAATATTTTATCCATCAGTTATAAAGTGCAATAATTCACTATATAGCAAATTCAAAGCATCTCCATGACAAAGGTCTTAAACCAGATACAATCTTGGAATATGAATAGGACTGCAAAAAGTAGGAATTTATTAAGAATTATGTATATTATTCATTAACTACTCAATCTTACTATAGGTGGCAGAGCTGAAGTTCTTGGAAAGCATTGTATAAACTGGGTTGTGTGATATTTTGTTTGGTTAAGAAAAATATCACAAGGTGCCAATTGATATAAAATGGTCCTAGAACTTAGATATTGAGGTACTGCATAGACTCCAGTGAATGCTGCTTTTGACAAATTCAAAGATGGGGTATTTCTTCACAAGGAAATACCTGCTGTAAATTAATTATCTGTAATAGAGATGTTATTTTATTAATTTATTGTGTAAAAGAGAAATGCAACATAAAGGTATTAGAAAGTTTTACTTATTTACCTTCTGTATAATTGAATGAGAGGAATATTACCACGGATGGACAATCTGCAGTATTTAAAATAAAAACCAAGTTTAAACTTGGATATAGGCTAGCTCTAATACTATTTTTATAATTGCGATAGAAAGTTTTACTTATTTACCTTCTGTATAATTGAATGAGAGGAATATTACCACGGATGGACAATCTGCAGTATTTAAAATAAAAACCAAGTTTAAACTTGGATATAGGCTAGCTCTAATACTATTTTTATAATTGCGATTTTAGAAACTTTTTGTAGACAGCTTAGCAAATCAAGGATTAAGGTAAGCTCTTTCTCAGACCTTAAATCTTTATTTCCATTAACGCTCCCCAACAGATTTTCACTCCCAAAAATCATGATTATATTAGATGAAACCATAAGGGACTTGAACACAGACTGTCAAGCTCTTTTTAGCTCTCAACTCTAGTTCATACAACCAATACACATGACCATGCATGTATGAAAAAGATAAATAATCTCCTACATACATATTTCATGCTATATTGGAAATCATTTATCTTTTTTACTCATGTGTGGTCACGTGTATTAGTTGTAGGATATAAATCAGATAGCTGAACGGAGATTGAAAGTCAAGTCCTTTATGGTTACATTTAAAACTGTAAGTATATAAATTTATACTTATTGTAGAGAATTTGAGCACAGACTTCAAGTACCCTTCAGCTATTGACTGTATCTCATACAACTGATACACATATCCACACTCATGTGAAAAAGATAAATGATCTCCAATACACGTGCATGGCCAAGGGTACTGGTTGTAAAAGATAGGGTCAATAGCTGAAGGATGCTTGAAAGTCTGTGTTCAAATCCTCTACAATTACATCCAATTTCCAAGTATATTCATCATTAAAACAGGCAAAACTCACCACGCAGTAGTGCCACCCTGTGCCAACCAGAGTAATCAATGGATGCCAGAAGGCTTGTGCATAAAATCCCTATCTAGTGCCTACTCATGATCATGTGATATGTTAAATTATACTTGTATTCTGATATTATAAATTATACTTGTGGTCAATCAAATATTACACGATTATTTTAGAATAAGACTCTCTTGAAGTGTGGATTACCCGTCATTGAAGTTAAATGACTTAACTACCCATTATGGTTGTAGTTTCATCAAACTTTTGCTTATGTAACATAAATTTATTCTATTACAAATATATTATTATTTATTCATAGTTTGTTGTTAATAAAAGTTTTTATTTAATACTAGCCATACCCGGACACATCTTGCTGTGGCTCAGTCTGGTTAAATGGAAAAGAAAGAAAAGAGAAAGTGTACATTTCTAATACATTTCATTTTACAATGTTTGTGTGTATACAATATTTTTTGATGTGTTCATTGTCTGGTTTGCCAACTTTAGAACATGCAACATATAATTGTCCATGTGAGAAGCAATCCGTGTCTAGATCTAAACCGCACAATTCTAAAGATTGGCCCTGAGCTTTTTGATGGTGATTGCAAATTCCAATCTAATTGGGAATTGCAATCTCTTAAATTGAAATGGCATGTCGTTTGGAATCATAGGAATGTGAGAAATGAGGACATCTTCACCTTTGAAAGGTCTCATCAAGATTGTTGTTTTCAAATGATTTTCTACTCACATTCCATGTGTAATACATAAAGCACTTCCAAATACAGCAGTGTTTTCTCAGTCATTTTGACATAACGTGAAGAAAGCAGTTAATGTTGTAGCCAGTTTAGGTGTGACATCTATATAATAGTAGGTTTATAAATAGTAGGTATATACAAACATCCGCGTATTCGAATGCAACATTGTGTCAAAATTTCAAAGTAATCGATGAAAAACTTCAGGAGATTTAAGATTTTGAACAAACGAACACTTACATTTTTATTTATATAGATTTAAAAAAAAGAATCAAGATGTAAAACAGCTTTGGTGGTGAAATATTTTATCTGAACTGATTAAAAGCAAAAATCAATAAGTTCATATTCTTGAGCTGTGAACAGTATGCTTGCGGATGTGTTATCCTCATTAATTTCAATAATGTATTTGCATAACATACTGGTTGTTTTGAAATCAAGATACAAAATCTTCAGGTTAGTAATTCATGTTTCAAGTTTTAAGAGTATATGATGGAAAATATTGTTTGCAACTTCAGCTTTGTTAATTATCAACTTGAGAATATGAGCCAGTTTAAATATCTTAATTGCTTTAGAAGTAAAAAGATTGACTTGGATGTTATGATAAACCATAGATCCCCATGTATTTTAATTAGGTAATAAATGAGATATTTCATCACTGTCACACTGAAATAAATATTTCAAGTCAAATTGGCTGAATAAAAAACTATGTTTTATATAATTTATCGTATGAAAAAAACACATGAACTTCTACAAACATAAAACAGAATGTGCATCTTGGGAATCATATTATATATTTTTTATATGTCTCGGGTAATATGTTTATCATTACATCTCTCCACAAGGTGTTAAAAGTGGATAGAAACCAGTTCCTACCTTGCGTGAGAGTGATGTTGTGAAAATTACATTACAAAAAATATTGTTCATTATTTGATAATCCTAGTCTAATGAATGACTAATAAAAATTATTAATAAACTTCCATTAAGTGATTTGTGTCCAAGATGTGAGGGCAGCATATTTGGCACATCAATTAAACTATAATAATTGACTACCTGTGTATATACTAAACATGATAAAGGTATTGTGAGAGATGGTGGTCTGGGCAAACTGTTGAGTGCTGGTTCAACACAAGATGTGCATTATGGAGATCATAAATCTTTTTTAAATGTCTTTGGTCATATGTTATTGATTACACCCCTCCACAAGATATTAAAAGTGGATATAAACCAGTCTCTATCTTGCGTGAGAGTTTTGCAGTGAAAATTACACTACAGAAATATTATTCATTACTGGATAATCTCTAGTCTAATAAATTACTAATAAAAATTACAAATATACTCCCATTAAGTGGTTTATGTCAAAGTTGTGACAGCAAAAAATTTGACACTTACCAATTACGCTGTAGTAATTTTCTATCCATATATACTGAACAATGATAAAGATATGTGTAAGAGATTGTGGTTTGGGCCAACTGATGTGTGCTAGTTTAGCACAAAATGTGCATCTTGGGGATCATAAATTTTTTTCTTATATCTTGGTCATATGTTATTGATTACACATCTTTACATGGTGTTAAAAGTGGATAAAAACCTGCCCTGACTTTACATGAAATTGTTGTAGTGGAAATGACACTATAGAAATATTATTCATTATTGAATAATCTTTAGACTAATGAAGGACTAATAAAAATTATTACTAGAACATTTTTATTTAAGGATATTCCATAAAATTCAAAAAATATGTGGCAAGATAATTTTAAGGTGCTAGTCTGTTTGAATTATGAATAACAGCATAAAATTTATCAGTCTAAACTTTGTACATTTGTAGATTAACATCAGCACTCTTCTTGTCATCACAAAAATCATATAACTACCTGGAAAAGTTCTTGAAATTCATGACTTCATTGCTGCATACAGTTTAAATCATTTTGAATGATACAGTACAGTTTTGCCCAATGTAAAACAAAATGGAGCTAATTTGTAGTTTTAAGATTTTTGCAGGATGGCTCAATTGATTAGAGACTTACCTTAAAATTTCAATACTCAAGAATATAATGGTCCAGGTTCGATTCCCATATTAGTATTGATACAAGTCAGGCCAGCAACATGATAGTTGGTTAGAACATTACCTTCAAATTCAATACTCAAGAATCTAAGGGTCCAGGTTAGAATCCCATGCTAGTACTGTCACTGGTCAGGCCAGCAACACCTGAAGAAGAAGGAAAATAATATCTCTCTAAACATGGTGCATATACTAACCTGTTTGATGTGCTATTATTAACAGTTGAATGTATTTGGAATATTTAAATAAAGTTACAATTTTCTAAAGACATTTAATACTCAGAGATGGTAGAAATAGTCCAGTATATAACTAAAACACCATCATCACAAACCATCAGGAAAACATTAATTTCATCTATTTCACATTTGGTCTTTTTCAAGATATTCCATAATCTTTTGTGACCTACTTTAAAGCTTGAGCTGAATATTTATTGTGATCTTTTCTGGGAATTTGCGCAAAACTTCATTCCAGGTTTCTAATTCTTTTGGGGAAGTCTGCCACAACTCTATGTTTTTTTCAATCATGTATTCCACTTTTGATCTTTCATTATTATCTCAATATATAACTCTTCATATTGTTCTACTATCTAGTGTCCAAGGGTCCAGATATATAAATAACCCTTGATAATTCCCATTTATTAAAATTTTTCAAATTCTTAGGCATCTTTTGTTTATATATTTAGTTCAATCTTTCAGAAGATCTTATTCAAATTTTATTCCATGATTAATTTTATGCTTTTATTTACATTAATAATAATTAAGATTTTACTTCATTAACGCTTAAAATAAATTAATATATATATAGGTGCTTAGCGCACAGATAATGAAGCTATTAATTGTCTGTGAAATTATTAAAATTTACCGCCAAGCGCTTTCGGAACAGTTTATAGTCCCATATTCATGGCGACTTGTATTCGGTTTTCGTTGAGCACGAAAGAGCCGCTGGATACACTTTTCTACCCACCATAGCCAGTGTTATTTGCTCTGAAACAAACGACACCAAACGTAAAGTTAGGGAAGCTTATCATCGTAAGTGACTCATCAGCAATCAACAGAAGAGAGGCCTGCTTTTCCTTATCTCGAAAATGGTCCACATAACATCTGCATATAAATTTTCATAAAATTTGCATTAATATTATAGTTATTAATCGAATACAAGTCGCCATGAATATGGAACTATAAACTGTCCCGAAAGCGCTTGGCGGTAAATTTTAATAATTCCACAGACAATTAATAGCTTCCTTATCTGTGCGCAGAGCACATATATATATATTAATTTACATTAATAATCTGAATTAAGAATTCATAACTGGTGGATTTTTCCCAATGATTTTTTTGTTAATTTTTATTTCCTTGGTTTTTTTCATATCATAGACCGTTACTTTAAGTTTTTTCGCATTTATTTGAAGTTCTTGTTTTTAGGTTTTCATCTGATAACTTTTGTAATATTTTTAGTAGCTTTGCAGCATTAATTTTTTCAAAACTACCACACAATGTAGAAAAAAAATAACAGAAAAATTGTTGTTTATGCATATAACAAATATCTGTATGGCAAAGATATACCACGTGGTATTTTAATTAAAGATTGGTAAAAAATATATATCAATTACAGACATATTTTTATCCAAGGTGTTTACTGAAATTACTATAGCTAATTTGCTTTAATCCTGAAATTCTTCTAGTAAAACTGCTGTAAAAGACTTTAATAATTCCTAATCTAATTAATGATTAGAGAATATTATCATAGGTGTGAGTGCATGAAATTTGGCACTTACAGATTAAATTAAAAAGCACAAGATAGATAGATAGATAGATAGATAGATAGATAGATAGATAGATAGATAGATAGATAGATAGATAGATAGATAGATAGATAGATAGATAGATAGATAGATAGATAGATAGATAGATAGATAAATAGATAGATAGATAGATAGATAGATAGATAGATAGATAGATAGATAGATAGATAGATAGATAGATAGATAGATAGATAGATAGATAGATAGATAGATAGATAGATAGATAGATAGATAGATAGATAGATAGATAGATAGATAGATAGATAGATAGATAGATAGATAGATAGATAGATAGATAGATAGATAGATAGATAGATAGATAGATAGATAGATAGATAGATAGATAGATAGATAGATAGATAGATAGATAGATAGATAGATAGATAGATAGATAGATAGATAGATAGATAGATAGATAGATAGATAGATAGATAGATAGATAGATAGATAGATAGATAGATAGATAGATAGATAGATAGATAGATAGATAGATAGATAGATAGATAGATAGATAGATAGATAGATAGATAGATTATTCATATGTCCTCATGTTAATTTTCTTAGTGTTATTATATAATATAATTATCCCTCCTGCAGTTTAATAAAAAAAAATCAGAATTTGGAAATATCCCAATTCAATATCGAGATGGCCCAAAAATTTACCACAAGAATGCATACAGAAGCAAATGTTTTTCATAATCTCCAAATCCAAAGTAAAATGGTAACTCATACTTTTTTGTTTTGTTTTTCTAAGTTTTTATTTAAAACTTACATATGATTTACTGCGCTATCTATTTATTTATTTATTTTTTGTTTTGATTTGGTTTATTTGAATCCAAAGTCTCTGGAGATGAGTTTTAATTTTCTTAGTAAAGATCTTATAGGTATTTTATATGTAATTACTATTTTTGATCTTTTTTTCAAATGTCATCACTTCTGTAGCTTCCAATCTTCAGAGATTTAATTGCATATCTTATTTCTTCATTGAAAATACAGTTTCAAATAATACCATAACTATAGGGAATAATCTATATTATTCATTCATTTTACTCATGTCCAATTCAATAAAGTGTTTATGCAATAATGGACTCTATAATTTTACACGCAGAAAGTTCAAAATTATATGGGCTGGTCTTATGATCAAATCGAATTTTACCAATACTCTGAATCGCAACATACTTTAGCCAAAAATGGAAAAAACCTGAACAGAAACTTAAATATATATATATAAACAGTATATAATTAACATATAGTTGTTAGGGTTATAACATTCTATATAGCAGCTAACATAAAACTATACAAGTTATCAACTTATGATATTATTCAACGACAATAAAAAATCCGGTAATCATAAGATTTTTTACAAAGCAATATGGAAAGAATTCATATAAAAAAACCAAGAAGATAATTCTTAAGGGATAAAAACACCAATGAAAATTACTAGCTCTGGTATTTCCTGTAATTTTGTATGAATGTGAAATTCGGACATTGCATACGGGTGTGTGTGATATATTTACATCTCTAAATTGTAGTATTGACTAAAACATTTGATTTTTATGATCCTAGGAGTTGAAATTGACTTAATAATAATATAGTTGTTCTTTATGTTTTAGTGCCGTAATACAGAACTAAAAATCCTGGATCGAAGTTCAACTTATTACTTCTAGTCAAGCGTTGTTAGCCGAAAGGTCATCGCAGCCACCTTACAAGCAAGTAGTTGGTTGAGACGGTTGTGGGTTCGCCTCCCGGACGATGCTATGACATATGAAAAAAAAAAAACATTATTACTTCTAGAACGCGATTCTCTTCTGAGCAGATGAATGCCACATCAATCGATTGTACATTTATAATAATATATGCCATGTCAAATATTGTTTATTTTTTCTCTATTTCTACAGAAATCAGAAACTTTAAGAATTAATATTATTAATGTCATCGTCGTTTTAAAAAGCTTATAAAATTTTCAATTTTTATAATGCAAACTTTATAAATAATAATGATAATTTAATTATATTACATAGATGTCACATCGAATAATTTCAAAGCTCTCATAATTTAATTTTTAAAAATGTATCTTTCTGAACTTTTTAAAACATCTTAAATTTTAAAATCAAATTAAATTTTAAATCTAACTTTTAAAAATTAAATTATTGTAATAATATATTAATATATAGTTCATTTATTTTTTATTAGTTTTAATATAAAATTTTAATATTCGTCTTAACAATTTAATAATAATAATAGTATTTCGTATTAAAAGTCTAATTACCTTTGATAAAAAAAAATAAAAGTGTAATTATTAATATGCAATATTCCAAATTGACAGAAATATATTTTTATAATAAATATGATGTAGCTAGAATTGTATGGAAGGGAGTGGCAGTAGCAGGGTTAACTTATGGTAACGATGCATTATGTATTAGTAAAAGGGTGTTAGATTACTTAGAAAAAGTACAAAGAGAAGTAGGAAGACACACATTAGATGCACATCTGTGGACGGCAAAAGAGGCAATTCAGAGAGAAATAGGATGGTCAAAATGAAATTGTTCAGTAGATTGTAATTTATGGATAATAAGAGAATACCCAAAATAGTATTTAATTGGGTTATGAGTAAAGGACAGGCAACAAAATGGTTGAGGGAGATAGTACAGTATGCAGAAGATTTGGATAAAGAATTTATATCGGTTTACTTATACAAATGTATTAGGAGAATTATTGGTGTTATAGTGGTAAGAGATGGGAAAGAAGAATAGATGCATTAATAAAAAATAGGGAGTTTGAGAGATGGGGAACTAGTATAAAGAATAAAAAGAGTTTAAATATATATAGAAATAAACAGAATATTGAGTGTGAGTTAATTTATAATAAAGCCAGGAAAGTAGTTTACAGTTTAAGGCTTGAACAGGATCTTTAGCAACAAGGGAATATACATATAAATGGAATAATGTGGTTGAGTTAGTCTGCATGTTATTTAGGGAAGGCATAGAAAATATTAGGCAATCTTTTAATTGAATGTAAATGTCTGTAAGAAGAAAGGATACAAATAATGAAGTTATGGGAGAATAAATATAAACAAAATAATTATACAGAAAGTGGGTTCTTGATTTTCATGCTGGGTTTGGAACAAGGGGGAATTACCTATAAAGGCCATAGAGTTGACAAAGATTATGTAATGGAAATGGGATGGAGCAGGATAGTGAAGAATATGGGGAAAACATACAGATGGGGAATGGAGAGGAATGTAAGGTGGCTAACAGGTTTCTCTGGTCATTGTGATTGAGAGATTCCTGACTCTGATAAAGAAAAAGCCACAATGCATCACATCTCCATCTTAAATTCCATGGATATCGCCCAGC
The DNA here is from genome assembly GCA_028023455.1 of Epiperipatus broadwayi. NCBI lineage: Eukaryota > Metazoa > Onychophora > Udeonychophora > Euonychophora > Peripatidae > Epiperipatus > Epiperipatus broadwayi. The sequence continues at coordinate 49,969 of JAQFVV010000897.1, read as the reverse complement.
TCTAGTCCAGCTCATCTTAAACTTCTTATGAGCAAATATATGTTCTATCATGAATTTATTTGTATTTAATGCAAATAATATATTTTAGAAACAATTTAAAAACGAATATATTGTATCTAAGTTTAAGAAGACGGTATCGTTTATAACCCACATTAGTCTAGCTCAGTGGTCGACAAATTTTAACACGAAGAACCATCTTGTTTAAGCCCCACCCCCACAATTAAAGAGACGCAAGGAAAGAGACACACGCCCCACCCCTCCACCCCTTAAAGAGCCGCGATGAAAGATGTGAAAACTACATTTTGAAAAATATGAATTTTTAAATGGTTGTGGATATATTTGACCAATTATTTTAGTAATGGAATCTATATATATTCTAACAAAAATAAAAATTGTCTTAAAAGTAAATAAATAAAACAAAAAATTACTTTGAAAGTTTGACGTATTCACAAATGTTTAATATTTGAACATTCATCTTATACAATAGATACTATTCTATAAATTGGCTGAATTCTTTCAAGAAATGACGTAATAATGTACATTTTTTCTCCTAGGCTCATCAAAATATTTATTTACAAAATGCATGAGGAAAGAAAGTGTGTTTATACTCATCATAATAAAAAAGCCATGAGATTGGGATCAAAGAGCTACATTTGGCTGACAAACCATGGTGTGCAGACCCCTGGTCTAGATCTCTACTAGCATCCTTTAGGAGAAGCACTAAGGAAGAAATTATCACTAAACAATCCTGCTGAGATAACGGGGTGATGGAAGTTTGAGCTGTTGACAACTTTATTTTACTCTCTAGCTAAAAAAAAAAAAAAAAAAAAGTAAATACCCATTTACTGATTAATCTTCAGATAGTTATTGGGCGTTTTACCTAGCACTGATTTAAATTTAGGTTACTGGTATAGTATTCAAATATGCCAGTGTTTCAACCATAAAGCACTAAAAATGAGATTGAAAATACATTTTTCAATAATATTATAATCTTGGTAGCACCTATGTATTTTTCCTAGGGATCTAGACGAGTTAGCTATTATATGAAAGATCAAATCAAATAGGTCAATAGGTTAAACTTTAACATCAGTGTTTGCAGATCATCATCATCTGTGTTTGAGGTTGATAACTTTGCTTTGTAGTAGCAGTATAGTATCACTAGAAAGCCGAACATTAAAACAGCAGCCTATATAATGATTAATGATCAAATTAACTGCTGATTATTACACTTTACACAGAATGGGACATTATCTGTTTTTGTTTAATTTAAATATATTTAAGTAAACTTATAAATTAATAATAATAATAATAATTTATTTATTACAATAATATATAAACAATACAAAATTAATATAACTCCAAACAAGAAAATACTTATGTTATGAATAACTCCAAACAAGAAAATACTTATGTTATGAGTCATATATAAGTCACAATACAAACAATATAATAAATTACAAAATATTAATCAAAATAAATACATAGAATATAACTATTACTACTACTACTACTACTACTACTACTACTACTACTACTACTACTACTACTATGACTACTACTACTACTATGACTACTACTACCACTATTATTATTATTATTCAACAATAATCTTTGTTAATCCTTTAGATTGCAAAGGGTTTCAGGTGCAAATCTGGTGTCATAATAAAAGTTATTTACAATCACTAAATTAATCTTGATTATTGTTCTTTTAATTGTTAATCATGTAGTATACTAGAGTGGCAACTTGTAATTTATGTACCACAAAATCAAGCCATGAGTGCTGTACAAAGAACAAAGTTAATTCAGAGTAGAATTCCACATGGTGACAAACAGCAGAATGTGATAGTTATGGAGCAAATTCTGTAGTCTGATAGTGGATGGAATTGAAGGCTATTAGTGAAGGTATGTTTTACTTTCAATAATACTTGTGAGTAACGAATGTTACCATTGAATGCTATCCAATGAGATTATTGTTGGATTATGACTCATTGTAGTTTGGATGGTTGTTTAAGCAATGACCAGGTGGTTGCAAAAATATCTGGGGGTGCCGTCTTGTTGTCCCATGACTTGATTTGTTGTAGTTTATTGATGAATGTAGCTGGATGTCTTCTGGTGTTGTTGCAAATGGTGAAGATGCATGAGTGCACCAGAAGGAATACAGGGGTGAAAGTTGTTGCATGTGCTGTGGGAGGGTTATCTTCTGATAGGATTGAATTAGTTGTTGTATAGATGAAACTGGTCATTTATACATATTTAGCATGATAGTCCTGATTTAGGTGAGAGCTTGACACTGCTGAAAGAGATGTTGGTGAGTTTCTTCTGCCACATTATATAAGGTGCAGAATGGATTTATATTTTTATACAGATGGTGATACCAAAGAAAATATGGTGTTGGCAATGCATGTAGGTTAAGACAAACTAGGAAATCAAACCATTTAGGCTCCAGGAACCATCTTTTGAAGGAGTGGAGTAGCTGGCAGGTTATTGATACCAAGCATGGGAGAAGGATACTCTTTGTTGGCCTCTGGATATAGTATAGGATATGTTTGCCAATATGTGTATTTATTAGTCATGGGAAATGTTGATCAGTTGGATGATGATAGGATTGATTGGTAAAGTGTGATTAGAAATGTAGCTGATATCAGGGGAGGTCTAACAGTAGGCATCACTTCTAATAGTGATTGTAGTGCTGGAAACTTTTGAAGTTGATGCAATTGAATTTATGGCTTTTTGGATATAGAACACTTGGGTACTGAGGAAGGCCAGACCATTACTAATGGGTCAGAAAGTAAATCTCTTAGCTGAGATTGAAACAGTCTTTCTGCCCCCTAGTAACTTGCTGCAGAGAGAGGAGATGGCAGAATTAAATGATTTTGAAAATTTAACAATAGGCAAATAATACATAATCTTAGTCATTATGAATATATTAAATAGGTGAATTTTTGCATAAAGGGAGAGATAAGCTTTGGCAAAAGAGTTGGTAATCTTGGCATTTTTTAAGCTTGTTTTGTAATGTGTTCTTCATTGTTAGTGATCCCATGTAAAATGCAAAACCTAAGAAGGGGCTTGTCTTTCCCTGGAATATCTGAGTGTTTGGTTTGTTGGTGTATACAAACCATGCTGCTGTGTACTCATGTTAAATCTAAGTTTATATGTGGCAGTATATTGATTGAGGATGCTTTGCATTGTGGTAAGATGCTTACAAGATGGAGGAAGACAGTGATATCATCCATGTATGCTATGCATGGAATATATTAGTATGTATAATTTGGATGCCTGAAAATATCTGTTGTATAGGTTTTAATAGGGAATTTATATAGAAAATGGAGAGCAGTGCACTAAGACATTTGAAAATGATCTATTTTAGGTTATAGTCCTTTAATAACTTTACTACCCTTTATGTATTAATTGAAACTAATAATATTTTATTTATTTCATATGCCTGATTGATGTTTTAATTATTCAAATAAATGAAGAATAACAGAAATAAAATAACAAGGCAAAACTCTCCATACAGCAGTGCCACCCTGTGCCAACCAGAGTAATCAATGGATGCCAGAAGGTTGTGCATAAAATCCCTATCTAGTGCCTACTCATCCAATATTCCAGACCAGTTTCTGGCTTATAGCCTTCATCAGTGAGGAGCCTTCTGGCATCCATTGATTACTCTGGTTTGCACAGGGTGGCACTACTGTATGGAGAGTTTTGCCTTGTTTAATAACAATTATGTGCTAGTATAAGGGATAGTGATCATGTGAGTAATTTCTTAATCAATTAAAATAGATAATACATAAAAGGTATTAGTCTAAAAATATCAAAGATATACATTTAACAGTAACTGGATTAGTAGTAAATTCTCACAAGAGATAATTAAATCAGAGTTAGTGTTTGACAGTTGCATTTATATGTTGGACTATTTCCATCATCTAATATGAGTATTGAATGTCTTTAGAAAGATTTAGCTTTATTTACATTTTCAAAGTACATTCAACTGTTAGTAATAGTACACAGGTTAGTATATGCACACTGTTTTGAGAGGTATTATTCTCCCCTCTTCTTCAGGTGTTGTTGGCCTGACCCGTGACCATACTAGCATGGGAATCAAATGTGGACTCTTAGATTCTTTGAATATTGAATTTTAGGATAATTCTCTAACCGAGACATTCATTATTCATATTAGATTATGGAAATAGACCAACATATATATATATATATATATATATATATATATATATATATATATATATATATATATATATATCATATATATATATATATATATATATATATATATTTGTGGAAAACAAGAATTAATAATCAATTTATTTAATGAATTAAATGAGATTAAGGATATAAAATGGGTTATAACTAAAGAGAAATACAATTCCATAAAATTCTTGGATATTCAAGTTACTCTTAATGATTACAGTTTGGATTATCTTATGTTAATTAAACCAATTGAAACTAGAGGTTTTATTCCATATGAATCACATGTACCTATGTGTCATAAGCTGTCTGGGTTGAAATCATTCTTATTTCAAAATGAAAAATTATGCAAATATTCTAGTGATAAAATTTAAAATGTACATTTATTTGTTAATGACTTGTTGAAAATTGGTTATTATAAAAATGCTATTGCTAATATTATTAAGGAATTTAAAAGAAATCAACACTATAATAAAATTAAAAATAAAAATATCAAAATGAAATGGATTTCAATGCCATTTATATCAGATGAGCAGGTCAAGTTTATTAGGAAAATTTATAATGGTTTGTGTCATATTGCTTTTTTCTCTACAAATAACATAAATAGATTGCTTAATAATTCTAAAATTTAAAATTCAAAGTTTAATCAAAATTCTATTATATATAGATTGATATGTGGATGCAGCGTACAATACATTGGTGAATCTAAGTGTACATTTGAGAAGAGAATAAAAGAACATATGCTTTTATATAATAGAATTCAAAAAGAGAATCAATATGGAACAGATGTAAATAAACCTTCATCATCTGTTATATTTGATCATAATAAATCTTGTCAATATGGATTTAAATTTGATTATAAAAATATGAAAATTATTCAAATTGAATGTTGTCATAATAAACGTAAAATAAAAGAGGCTATGTTGATTTCAAGAAATCGTCAAATGTTAATGAATCGCCAGTCATCAAATATTAAGATAACAGAATTGTGGGAAATCTGAATTGAACTATGGGTATTGTTAAGGGTTGTCTTGTTTTGATTATTCAATGTTATATAGTTGATAAAGACTACAAAGTGTATAGTTGAAAGTACTTCTAAAAGATTATAATTTATATAAATTGTACTGTATTTTGATATATATATTGATTTGTATATTACATATATTGTGAAACGAATACAGATATCAAACTTTATATATATATATATATATATATATATATAAAAACACCATCATTACAAACCTTTGAAAGAACATTAGTGTTTGATATTTTGCTTATTGATAAATGAGTCAGTTTGTTTATCTTTCATTTCTTATTTCAAGCCAGCAAAAAAAGGACACACATATATAAAATATATTTTAGTATTTTTGAGTTTGTTTTTATTTATTTTTTTCTCATGTGTCATAGCATCAGCCGTGAAGCGAACCCGCTAACCCGGGACAACTGCTTGTAAAGCAGCCATCGCTGACTTCTCAACCACAATTGACTGTAGATGAAATACAATTTTTTTTTTCTGCCAAACAGCGTAGTTTCAAATTTAATTTCTTAATTAATCCTGGGTTTACAATTTTATTGACTTATCTAGCAAATGCATAAATTGATGAATTAATCCTTATATTTGGTAATCAAGATAAATCAATATTTACTCCTTGTTTTGATTATTTGTTTGGTGTATGTTTTCCTCTTATGTTTTGTAAATTTGATAGGTACATATAATTTTGGAAGAAGGGTAACAATGGTGATTCTAGTTCACTAATGAGATCAAATATGTGTCCTCAAAATGCAATGATCTTCATTTTTTCTTCATACTAGAGCTATATCATTAAGCTAGGGCTACACATAATCATCTTTATAAAGCGGCAATGTAGGGAGAGAAATGGATAAATGGAAGTCAAAACAATCAGAGTCATATAGTAGGATGAGAGATGATAATTGAAAGTCTAAACAGTCAGAGCAGCATGGTAGGGTGAGAGATGAATAACTGGACATCTAAATCATACTGATGAACCTTGAACTACAAGCCCATATGGTCATTATGCGGTCTTCTATTTTTGCAATTATAATTGTAAAATGGACTTTCTCAAAAGAAGGTTGTAATCAATAATATGCTATTCAATGATGACTTCCTTGGTTACCATAGTAGATGGGTTTAACTCTGATCTCTCCATTTCATATGTGTTTATTTCAATATTTACATATCATACCATTTCCACTTTCTTAAATATTTCAACAATATTATTTTTTATATCTAAATGTTATTCTTACAGTTTCAAGTGCCCTGCAGTCATCATCAGAACTACAATATCCAAATATATAATTATACAATTAATATATTTTATACACATATCTATATACATAGTTAAAACATATGTCTTTATAATAGTCAGTTTCAGATGGTTTTAATTATGTATTTAATTATGTATATAGATATGTGAATAAAATGTATTAATTGTATAATTATATATTTGGATATTGTAGCTCTGATGATTACTGCAGTACAGCCGAAACTGTAAGAATAAAGTTTTGAAATAAAAATAATAATATTAAAATCTTAAGAAAGTGGAAATGATCTGATTTATCCACTAGAAAAATATGCACATTATCTATAGATATTTATTTATGTTTATCAAAAAACATGTATCAATAATTATATTGTTCACACCTATAGCCATCCACCTCCAAATCCCATCTTATCTATTTCAATCAACCTCTATGACATAGTTTATTGATAAACAACAATAATAAATCAAAAAAATAGAATAGAAAGAAAAAGGAAAAACAATATTTCTTTGCAAATTTAAGAGGCCTGCTTTTCTCTGTCTCGAAAATGGTCTATGTAGCATCTTTCACATGAATTTGCATAAATTTGCATTAACATTATTATAGTTCTTAACTAAATTCCAGTAACCTTGAATGTGGGACTATAAACTGTCCTGAAAGCGCTTGGCGGTAACTTTTAGATAATATTACTTATTTTCGAGCACTATTAACAGCTTCATTATCTGTGCGCTTACCATATATATATATTGATTTGAAACAAAGTGCATTATGTACATGAAATTTTAAATTTTGTCAAACTTCTGATTTAATAAATTGAACATGTTTAGTTTGTTTCAAATTTATTTTATGGTTTTCCATAACTGATAATTATTAATAAAAGTTTGTTTTCTATTTTTTGTCATAATAACACATAAAATATTTAGTTTCCAAAATAATTTATTAAAGATTACACTATTACATTAGAGGTTATTTGGTACATATTTTGTTCAAAGTGTTTTCTCATTCCTTCATTTGGTTTTCCTGAATTTGAGTCTATTACTCTTCTGTTTTCTCCTTTTTGGAACATCCTGCTATTGGTTGGGCCATGGAGAGGATAAATCCAGCATGTTCCAAGACATGATATTAAGAAAATAATTAAACATCTGTCCTACATGGATGACATATTAGTGATTCTCCCATCTGAAAAACATATTCTGAGCTGATAGATGAATATTCAAAATGTTATGGCCTAAAATTTAACCTGGAAAAGTCTGCTGCTTAAAGGTTGATCTCAGGACAAATGGTTGCCTTGAGATTTGTGGCCAAGCTGCAAAAATTCCTTGGTATCCCAATGTACTTGTCTTCGGTTTCAATGCTGGAGGCAACCAAAAAATAACCACATCATTGTCTGGAATATATCTTTCCATCTATGGTAAAGTCACATTATTAAACATGATGGTATTGACAAAGATTAATTATTATCTCTCTGTGATTAATTAAGCCCACTAAACAGTTCATTTCAAAAATTGCATCCTTATGCTCTGGGCTGTTCTGGAAAAAGAAAGCAGTAGCGATAGGCTACAGACAGATGCAATGACCTATGGCCATTGATGGAATGGGTCTCCATGACATTTATACCTTATGGCTCTGGAAGTTTTAAAATTTTCTCCATAAATTAAAAATGAATCAACAGAATGAAGAAATTCCAACACTCATCATTCCAACAGATCGGCCTCCACCACCGCAGAGAAGAAACTGGCTGGATCTACAACTAAACGAACTTATGAAGTGCATAACAATCAATAATTTAAGACACATTTCAAAACAAATTAACATATTGGCAGGCCTTTAGTATAAAGCACACTGACTTAAAACACCATCTCTCAAGTTTAGCCATCTCAAATGATAAATTAATAAGGAAATTCAAAAATGGAGCTTAGAGTCCAAATATCTGGATTATTTAATCAAAACGAATGTAAATGCATTACCTACCAATGAATTTTTAGTTAATAAAAGAGGGTACTCAAAAATTGACTCAAACTGCATGATGTGCAAAAAAAGAAGATGAAACCATCAACCGTTTCAGATTCAGATGTAATCAGCTAATACAACTTAAAAATACACTAATGAGTCGGATCAAGACAAATCAATCTAAATTATTTATTTGAAAGAATGTATCAAAAAAAGATGATACCCAGAAATTAAACTCTCATTAATTCTTGATCATCTGTTATGGATTACTAGATGTAAGCCAGTATTTAATCATCAAAATTTTAATCCTATTAACTTCATGCAGAGCAATCTAAAGAAAACAAAAACAAGAGATAGCCTGATAATCCCTGAGGTTATTTTTAACACATAAAATATTTATTTGAGATCACTTATCAATATATCCCACTATCTACTATGAAAATTTCATTTAATTCACATGTTTTGTTGTTAATTTAATATCAAGTGCCTGCTTAAGAAATTTCTGGCCTAGAGATCATCAAATCTACCATCCAAAATATATATTTGTGTGTATTGAAATTCCTTGTATATATACAATCACAAATTAAATGTCATGTAGTCCATGTATATATATACACACCCATTCATCCATAGCATCAAAGCAACAAGCTATTATTTTGTGCCAAAACAACATGCTACTTTTATAATAATACTTATCCATAGCATTATGGTAATATGCTATTACTGTTATATATAATAGCATTTAACCGTAGCACCAATATTACATGATTATATATATAATAGTATGTAATCATAAAATGTATATTAAATATCCCTGAAGATAACTTGCATGAAAAATGTGGAATCATGGGAATTTTGGAATAAAAATTACATAAAACATAAAATTTCTGTGTTTTTAATAACAGATAAGAAAAGAGTAAACACAGAAATAATAATCAAAATTATGTTTATCAATAATTTGTTTTAATATATTCATTTCTCCCACACTTGTTGTAAACTACTGTTTTGGTTATATATAGATGAACAAATTAATTCAAACAATATTTTTTAAATAAAATACGGAAACATCTAACTAATTAACATAAATTTGAATACTCCCCCTCATCACTATCAACCGCACACAGCAATGAGTATGAAGCCATGGAGCTTTGAAAGCGCTAAGCTTTAAATAAATTAGTAATAAATATAACTTCTTTAACGAGCGTTTAAAGCGCATAATTATTGATATTATAAGTAGTATATACAAAATGTTTTCTTTTTCATAAGTATATTTTTCTATTATCAAAAAATTGCGAATTTTTTTCTAGCTTTTATTATTAAATTTCCAATGTTTTGACTTCTTTATATGTAGATCATTTTCAGGTCTTTAATATATATACGTATTGAAATTATATGCATCCCATTAATTAAGTAAATAGAATAAGTTTTAAAACAATAAGAATATTTAATTAAATTTGTATTATTATTTCACAAACGCCATCATATATACATCTGTATTTTTTTTCCATTAGAAATATATATTTTTTTACTAATACTTTTACTATATTTCTCTTTACAAAGCTGGATTTAATTAAATATAAACTAATACTAAACATCTAAGACAGAAATAAAAAAATTCTTATTATTTACTTTATATTTAATTAAGTGGGGTTATAATTAATAAAGTAGCTACCAACAATATTAATAATTTTTAAAATGCACATTTATAATGTATATGAAATATGAAAACATTCATTAATATATATATCATTAAAATGTTAATTTCAGTGAAGAAAAATATGTTTATCAATTGCATAAAAATACTTCCACTTGAGTGGAAGATCAGATAACGTTGAAAAAATTATCATACGATATATTATTGGTACATTCCTTTTCAGTAGCTTCTTATTCTATTAAATATTCTTTCACTAGATATCAGGAAAGATATTGCCTCATAAAAAATGTACAAAAAGCTCTTAAGTAGTTTGGGCTTACTAGTAATTCAACACACAGTTTCACCATCTAAAACTCACCTCAGTACTTACGTAGTATGCCTGCTAAAAACTTGGCAGCCATTTTATTTTAAATTTATCTATTTGCAGCGGCTTCAAACACATGGTATACATAATATGGCTGAGTATCATATTCAGTATGTACTTTTTTCTTTATTTATTAAAATAATAAACGAAACACAAAAGACCAAAGGGTTGTAATTAATTTTTTTATGTAAATTCACTATAACAATTATAACTAATCTCAGTCCACTCATAAACAATATTTTGGCACCTTCTAACCATGTTCCTTTCCAAACATACCATTACATCTCCATTCACATATAAAGTGTAATGTCAGCTCCTTATCACAACCTTTTCAGGCAGGCACTATCCTGCAATTTTGAAAATATTCCAGTGCATCTTGTTTTGTTAATGAAAGATTCCAAATTTTAATCATATTTCCAAAAATGTTACGGCAAAAAAAGGACTGTTAAAAAAATCACCACGCATTAACGAATGTCAAAAAAATAATGATAATTTTAGCCACTTGTTATCTGTTCACCTCATGTTAAGTGTTCACCATGTGTAAGATTTAGACATTACATTGCATATGGAATTTATTAAAAAATGTATTTGAATATTTTAAAATAAACATTCAATTTAGAATACATTTGATAATACTATTTTAAAGTTAACAAACTATTCATGTTCGAGAAAATAATTCCAAGAAAAAAAATATAAACAATTTTCAGAATCGTAATATTTGTTTACATTTTTTTTTCTCAAAATTATTTTTTTGAAGATGTACAGCTTGTTAACTTTAAAAAATATTAGCAGATGTATTATAAATTGAATGTTAATTTAGCATTGGTGGTCAAGAGGTCAGAGACAGCTGCTTTACAAACAGTTGTCCCGGGTTAGCGGGTTCACTTCCTGGCTGATGCTATGACACATGAAAAAAAAATTATTTTTTTTTAAATTTGAATACATTTTTCAATAAATTCCACTCATAACATAACATTAAAATGTTAACACATGGAGACAAACAGATGACAAATAGTTAAAATTATCATTGTTTTTTTTTTAATATTCATTAACAGGTGGTGATTTTTTTAACATTTCTTTTTTGCGTTATCATTTTTGGATATATGATAAAAAAATTGGAATCTTTCATTGACAGAACAAGAAGCAGTGGAATATTTTCAAAATTATAGGATTGTGCCCACCTAAGAAATGTGTTATAATGGTGACTCTTTATATGTGAACAGAGATGCAATGGTGTGTTTGGAAAGGAATATGATTAGAAAGCTTCAAAATATCATTGTGAATGCACTGAGACTAATTTATAGATGTGTAGTGAATTTACATTTTTTAAAAAATTAATTACAACCCTTTGGATTTTTATGTTTCTTTTATTTATCATATTAATAAATAAACAAAAAAGTAAATATTGAATACGATATTCAACTATATTGTTTATACCATGTACTGGAAATCTCTGAAAATGGATTACTCAAAATAAAATGGCTGGCAAGCTCCTGGCAGACATACTACATAATTATCATGTTAAATTAATATCCCTTCTTTAAATGTTCAACCAAGAATCTTCAACAGAAGACTTATGGAAAATGAACTTCTAATGAGTTCCAAACATTTCCTTTTCCAGATCTGACAGAAAAGTCAGTTGGATTTTATCTTCTTAAACATTACTGGAATCTAATCAAACAGATTCAGGATACTCTATAATCATTTCGATTGTCTACTTTATAAATGGAAATTATTAGACACTAATCCAGATATCTGTGATCAAACACAAACCATGAACCACATAGGCAATGATGAATGAATCTATGGTTGCAGTGGTATGGTTCTTGGTTGGAAACTCTACAGGTTGTTTTGTGATAATGTTTTAATACTTAAACTGTCTAATAAAAAAAAAAATCATACGTAAATAAATAAACATGGTTTTTATTCTTCTTCTTAGATAAAGTCAAAAATTTATATGCATAGACAATATGCCCAGAGATTCTGACAAATTGATCATACCTCTTTCTGGAACTGCTACATATTATAATAAATAATAAGTGAATGGATTTATAAGAAATTACTAACAACCAGTCAATACTTAGACAATTCCAATATCAGTAACAACAACAATTTCTAAACTGTTGTCAAGGCAACCTCCTTTTAACAATAAAGTTGGAATCCCATGCTTATTAATGGTCTAATAAGAGAACAAGCTGGATTTAAAAGTGGTTTTAGTACAATAGATCATATCCAGGTACTGAGAGAAGTCATAGAAAGGACAAATGAATATGAGTTGTCATTATGTTTTGGATTTGTAGATTATGAAAAGGCATTCGATTCTATACACATTTCTTCAGTGGTTAAAGCATTGGATCATCAAGGTATAGATCCAGGATATTGTCATATTTTAAAGAATATTTATAAAAATGCAACAGCAACAATTAGATTACATAATGATACTGGAAAAATCAACATTGAGAAAGGTGTAAGACAAGGTGACTCCATATCTCCAAAACTCTTTACAGCAGTGCTGCAAGAAGTATTTTGTGGATTAAAATGGGAAACTAAAGGAGTGAAAGTAAATGGAGAGTATTTAAGTCATTTAGATTTCTCAGATGATGTAGTTGTTTTTGCAAATAATGCTTCAGAGCTGCAGGAAATGTTGCAGGAGTTAGCAGATGAAAGTAGAAAAGTAGGACTAAAGATAAATGTTAAAAAGACTAAAGTAATGTTTAATCGATTTGCTCAAAATATGAAAATAAAGATTGATTATGAAGAATTAGAAGAAGTTAATAGTTACGAATTCCTTGGTCAGATTATTAATACAGATGGAAACATAATGGAGGAAATTAATCATAGAATTAAACTTGGTTGGAGTGCTTTTGGTAGAAATAACTTGATACTAAAAGGAAATATGCCTATGTGTTTGAAAAGTATGGTTTTTAACAAATGTGTTTTACCAGTTCTTACTTATGGATCTGAGACTTGGACACTTAATAGAAGAGCAATACAGAGACTTCAGACCACTCAAAGTACTATGGAGAGATGTATGTTGGGAGTAACAAGAAGAGATCGAAAACGCAATGTATGGGTAAGACAACAAACAGGTGTTACTGACCTTATTGAAAAAATTAAAAGATTGAAATGGAGTTGGGCTGGACATATTGCTAGAAGAGATGATAATAGATGGACAATTGAAATTTTAAACTGGATTCCAAGAGATTGTAAAAGACCCAGAAAGAGACCACATGTGAGATGGATGGATGAAATAAGAAAATGTGCAGGGGTGTTGTGGAGAAGAGAAGCTAAAAATCGGAGAAGATGGATTAAACTTGGAGAGACCTTCATCCTGCAGTGGATTGATAATGGTTGATGATGATGATGATACTTATAAAAACAACAAAGAGTGCAACTTGACCACAGAGATTGAAATTATTGATATAAAAAAGTTTAAATAACCTCATTAAACAGGTAAATAAAATCTATTTTCAACGCAGTCTTTTTTTTTTTTTTTTTTTTAATGTCATAGCATCGGCCGGACGCAAACCCGCAACCCGGTCAACTGCCTGCAAGTGCAAGGCAGTCGCGCTGACCTCTCGACGACCAATGCAAGACAAACTTTAATGTCTATATAATTGTATTAAACCACTAATTAGGATTGGATTCCACTTTATTGTTAAAAAGATGTTGCCTTGGCAACAGTTTGGAAATTGTTGATTGTTATTGATATTGCAATTGTCTAAATATTCACTGATTTTTAATAACTAATTATAATAAACTATGTATTTCTTATTACCAAATTATTCTCCAGGCATTGACTCGTTTTTACCATTCTACCATCCCATTTTAATAAAAGCTGATAGTTAAACCAGACATCCTATTCACATATTTCTGGTTCACAAAGACCCAACAAGAAGCCAAAAAAAAAAACTTTACCTTCTTCATTCCATTTATCCAGATTTCTTTTCAATATCTTACAATTTTAAAACAAATATTCACTAGACTTTCCTCATATATCATCCCCATATATCAAATCTACAATCCACTTTTCTTTACCTGTTTCTATCTTATATTCTACTGGACTTATCCTCCTTTGTTTTACATGTCGCATTTTTATTTTTTTGTATCTTGAAACCATTTGATTTTATTCGTATTCATTTTCTATAAACACTCTTATTCTCAGACCAACTTCAACATTCTTTTCCCCCTATTTCTAACTTGCTGAAGATAGTCGATAAGTCAATGAAGTTTATGTATATTAATTTAATAATAACATTGAGTTTTTTTATTTTTAGGGTTCATTTTTTATTTTCCCAAATTCAAACTCCGACTTTCAAACGATCCACGACTCTCAGTGCCATCTTATATTGCTGACCCACCTGATCACATACATGTTGAAAAGATAAATAACTACCAATATCTGTATTTCGTGCTAAACCAGCACTCATCAGTTTGTCCAGATTACCATCTCCACACATATATACAATCAGTACTCAGCTTTATATTAAGATAGCCAATCTTCATACTTTGAACATTCCATCATCAGATTTTCAATGAAATGGAAGGCTGAAGAGTTGTGGGTTGGAGTAGTTTGAAGTCTATTAATTAAAGTACCAAGATCGGCCATCTTAATATAAAGCTGAGTACTGGTTGTATATACGTGTGGAGATGGTAATCTGGACCAATTGATGAGTGCTGGTTTAATACTTCTATTGGTGATTATTTATCTTTTCAACTATGTGTGTGATCAGGTGGTCAGCAATATAAGATGGCACTGAGAGTTGTGGGTTGTTTGAAAGTCTGAGTTCGAATCCCGCATATATTACATATATAAATGCAGGTGTAAGCCTGTACAATGTATTACTTTCCCGAATAAACTTTTTTTGAAAATATTTTATTAAATTAAGATTTAAAAAAATAAAAACGTGCGTTTTACATAGCATAATTTTCTCACTGATAAAATTTAAAAAGGATGACGTCTAATGATATAATATCAGATCAAAACTTAGATGATGTTTATTTTACTTTTGACTCATTTCCTGAAATTCCTTTTTTCGTTTTCGGATAGACGCGAGAACACGAAAGCGGTTTTGTGCTTAGTGACATCTTGTGTCAGATTATTCAATCAATATTTAAATTCTCACAAAATTCAACCGACTATGTAAAAAGTAAACATCTACTAAAAAATATTTAAATCAATAATAATTTACGTTTTCTTAACAGTTTTAAATATTTAAATAGATCGCTATGAAACATGAATAATAAATATTTTTGAAAATATTATATTATTTTTATTTAGTATAAAAGAATTTAAAAGTTTTAATTTAAAAAATAAAAAAGTCCGCTGTAGTAAGAATAATAAATTACTAAATATGATATTAAATAACATTTGGGAGATGTCTATTACAAAATGTGCAATAATAACACAACTTATCCATCGCTTTATTTTTTTTTTCCTTTCAATGGTTATGAGTTATTTAAATATTTGAAAGTCAGGCGCTCTTTACAAACCTGGAGCTTAATTGTACACATCAAGCTTGTATCCTATCCATCACTCTTATATGTATTTAATGGATAAGGTCATATACATGAGGAATCAGAGTGACTTGAGGTCAACATGGGCATGGCAATAATATTGACATCAGCATGAGATTTGAGTTATCATCATCAGATTTTTAATGATATGGATGGCTGAAAAGTTTGACGTTGTAGTGAATTGAAGTCTGTCCATTAAAGTATGTAGATTTGCTATCTTAATAAAAACTAAGCACTATATATGTGTGTGGGAGATGATAATCTGAACCAACTGATGAGTGCTGGTTTATCATGAAATACAGATATTAGTGATTATTTATCTTTTCTACATGTGTGTGGTCATGTATGTCAGTTGTATGAGATAGTGTGGATAGTTGAAGGGTGCTTGAAAGTCTGAGTTCAAATCCCTTACACTTATGAGTTATTTGTAAATGTCAATTTATAATTAAAATCATCATCATTTTTAGTGATCATCTATTACATGATAGTTACTTTAAGCTTAATCCACTTTTCTCCCATTCATGAATTTGTTAATCCATATCATACCAGCAAACTTCCCCTATTTCATGCATCCATCTCACATGTGATCTCTTTCTAGCCTTTTACAGTTTCTTAGAATCCCGTTTAAAATTTCAACTATCTGTTTATTGTCATCACTTCTAGCTATATGTCCATAAAGCTTGATTTCAATCTATTAATTTTTTCAATGATTTCAGTTATACTGCCTAGTCTCCCACCCATGTATTTTCATTTTTGGTCCAAAAATATAATGTGGTTAATTCATTTTGACATCATATAAATCATTTCATTTCATTCTAGGAAATATTCTATTCATACATTGCCAGACAGTAATAGTGATATTCCAATTATTCTATATACTTATAATTGTATTGAAGGTGATATTAATATTATGGAAGAAGGTCATTTCATATTGATGATCAAACCTGGAACGTTATTAGTTCAAAATCTTCTACTGTTACCCATAAAAATTCTCAAGATTTGTCATATATCAATCATTGATCTTGTACAGTGATTCTGTTCTGATGGATATAGAATTTATGAATGTCTATTGATTTATCTAGAAATTTTGCTATTAAAGATGATAAATTCAGTACTATTGGTATATCAGAAACTAAACTTTAATGGTGATATAACTGATAATATTATATGTGTACGCAGTTATAAACTTGGAAGCTCTTCACCCTGCAATGGATTGATAATGGCTGAAAAGAATTAGGAAGAATTTAAGATGTGACCCCCCCCCCACCTAAGGGCTAATTTTTTATATTAAAGGTATTCTTCATTATTATTTCTAATAATCATTAAGAATGACTCATCTTTTTTCAAATGATTTATGATTATCTTGTCATACTGATGCAATGCTTACTACTCTAAAAGATATATCATCATTACTCCTATTTAGGGAGCTTAATAGATGGTCTAGAACAGTGGTTCCCAATGTAAAGTACATGACCCATAGGGGAGCGATTTGATTTTTAAGGATGGCAATATCATTAACAGTGTATGTGAAAGATTGCTAATTGATCTTACATCTTATTATTCATAAATTAAACTAAAAAGGTTTTTTTAATTCCCCCCCCCTTTCCATGCCATCCTCTTCTCAGTGCCTTTTCTGTTTCAATAGTTTTTACGCTTCCTCTTCCATTTGTTACTTGGAGCAAATTAAATGGCTTGAAACTCCACTGTACTTCAACTGTCTTTTCATTAATAGGTTTAAGCTTCATCCATGTAAATAGGATTTCATTTTTTGAATAATGATATGCCATGGAGGAGGGGAGGCATCAAGTTTTTATAGATTCTTAAGTGAGGCTAACCCAAAAAAAGATTGAAGATCACTGGTCTAGATATACTTTTATCTAAATTTAATAAAGTCATCATTCTGATTAATGTTAATGTATTTATTGCTGATATTTTAAATATGATGTTTGCAGTTTTAAATAAGTAATCAACTCTGCAATTAAGATAGAATTCTTATCCAGATATTCAGAAATTACCAAGGGATCTTCTGAAAAGTTTTCAGGGGTACAGGTGATGGAGGGGGAGGGGGTCTGAAAGCATGAAGTGAAAAAAATAAACTTACCTTTATTTTCTTTGATTTCTAAATGATACCTAATATTTTCTTCATTTATGAACATATGCAATAAATTATAGCTCTCTAGGTGATATGCAATTAATAAAAAGTAATCCATATTAATTTTAATGACAATATGTAAATTAATATACTATACAAGCTTAAAGCTGCATATATATGTAATATATATGTAATATATGTGGGATTCGAACTCAGACTTTGACACGACCTTGACTCTCCATGCCATCTCATAATGCTGACCCACCTGATCACACACATGTTGAAAAGATAAATAATCGCCACTATCCATATTTCATACTAAACCAGCATTCATCAGTTGGTCCAGATTACCATCTCCACATATATATATATAATCAGTACTCAGCTTTATAATCAGTACTCAGCTTTATATTAAGATAGACAATCTTCATACTTTATCTTGGAGAATGTAATTTATTATACTGCAATAACATAAGTGACAAATATTTTTAATAACTAATTTCCCAATGAGATACCTTTCCATTTAACAGTTGGGATAAAAACTAAATGACATTTCACCTATGATATGACACTAAGACTTTTAGTATTTGTGCAGGTAAAAACACATACTTCACTAAATGTAATCAGCTGTTGGTTTCATATTTCATTGTTTTCATATTATAACACTAGATGGCGCTGTAATATCAGAAATCATGACACAGTTCAATTATTTCCATTTAAGTTAGTAACAGCCATCATGTTGAGTGCTAGTTCAATATGAAATTCATTTATTGGAGATTATTTCTCTTTTTCACATGAGTATGGTCATGTGTATCAGTTGTATGAGATATATGGGATTGCTGAGGAGAGCTTGACACTCTGGATTCAAATCCCTATAATTACATTTAAACTTCAGGAATATAAAGTATACCTATATTTAAATATTATATATATTGGATTTTTTTAATTTTTAAACAATAGTTAAAAGTCCATATCATATAGAGAGACTAATACAAAAAAATCTGAAATTGACATTCTCAAAGTAATCAACTTGTAAAAGCTCATCTTTTATTCAAATTATGCAAGCAAAAGTTGTATGTTTTTATAATTTGTCTATATAATTGTGATTATTTTTGCATAATATTTGTGAAATATTTATTTTTTGTAAGAATGTAATGATTAGATTCAGATTTTATTCAAAAATACTTGATTTTTGGAGTACATCTCAAAAGATATAATAAAGTAAAGCAGGCAGATATAATTGGCTGAAAAGAGCATCTTCATAGTTGCCATTTTTTTAATACTTATAAATATAATTTTAAATTTTAAAATGTGATTTTTATTTCTTTATGCATTTTTTATAAAATGGAGTCCAAATAAATTTTATTTCATTAGCAATTGTTAAATTACAAAATTTATTGTTCTAATTACTATTTTAGTTTATTACTTTTTTCTATATTTCCAAAGATGAAATATTTTTAATTACTGCTTTTATTTTCAAACTTTAATCAAAAATAAAAAAATTTTACTCCATTAGATTGTTGTTTTATATAATTTTTAAATAATTATTCAAATGGGTCAATCTCCGATAATGCACTATTTCTTAAATATTCTAAATCTCCATGCATTCGCCTGCAGTAAGAGTTTAAAAACTTAAGTGAATCACTTAAGTTTAGAGTGCATTTGTATATACACCAAGTCTCACTGAACCATGCTTAAATCAGGGCTTGAGTCTATTGTGTGCATGGAGATTTATAATATTTAAAAAATAACACATTATCAGAGGTTGACTTCTGTTTGAATAATTTCAAAATTTTCAGCACTTTATAATAATGGTTTCACATTAATAATTTTTAAGTAAATACATCATTATATAACAGCAATAATTATATATATTTATTACAAGAATAATGCAGAAACCTTTTTCTGGCAAATATTTTTTGCCCTTTTCAATGTTTTTATTAACTATTTTAAATCTTTAATTTAAAAATGAGTGAAAAATTATATATTTTTATATAGTGAGTTTTTTTGTATATGCTGTATAATTTTTATATATTCTTTAATTGAGAAATTTTAGGTACTTTAACCCGACCTGCTATGTTCATAAATGTTAGTAATGAGGCATTTAGAGGTTGCTGTTATTACCGTGTGTAACGTGGAGAAACAGCGCCACGTAGTGGGCTAGAATCTTGGTAGTTTCTGATAGCAGACGACACATAAGCTAGATGTGTTTACGGCAATCAGCACCACCTAGGTTCTTGGTAGCAGACAATGTAAGCTGCCAGCTAGCTTGTGGAAGGTTCCTGTGCATACGCATGGTGAACAGCGCCACCTAGCGGCAGAAATAAGCGTTGTCTGCTTTCGAGGCCCCTACCCTGTATATTCTGTGTGAAAACACAGAAACAGCGCCTCTAGCGGCCACATAGCAGGTCGGGTTAAAGTACTGAAATTTTATTTTTGTATGTGACATTTGGAAGTATTTGAATTTTATTTGTTTCTCCATTATTATTGGTTCTCATTAATTTTACCTAAAAAAACTATAGATGTCGCTTTATACAATGTAAATTAAAGCTCTAAAATAGTTTATAATCACATTGAGAAGGGCAGAAAACATATTCTGAAAAAAGCTCTTCTGTATTACTCTTGTAATAAATATATAAAATATATGCTATTGTATAACAATATATTACATTATTTATTTAATATATAGGGTATATGAACACAGACTTTCACACCACCCATCACTCTCCACTCTATCTCATAATACATACACTTGAACACATATATGTCGAAAAGGTAAATAATCACCAATATACGTATTTCATGCTAAACCAGCAATCCTCAGTTGGTCCAGATTATCATCTCCACACATATAGGTGATAAGTGCTCAGATATATATTAAGATAGCCAATCTTCACACTTTAATGGACAGACTTCAATCTATTCCTCACTCCAACTCTTCAACTATCCATCCATCAAAGGGTGGCCTTTGAGCCTTCCATCATCAGATTTTCAATTGCATAGATGGTTGAAGAGTTGGAATGAGGAGTAGATTGAAGCCTGTCCATTAAAGTATGTGGATTGGCTATCTTAATGTATATCTGAGCACTTATAGCCTATATGTGTGGAGATGATAATCTGGACCAACTGATGATTGTTTGTTTAGCATGAAATACGTACATTGGTGATTATTTATCTTTTTTGACATATATGTATTCATGTGTATCAGTGTTATGAGATAGAGTGGATAGTGGTGGGTGGTGTAAAAGTCTGTGCTCATATACCCTATATATAACATATATAGACACAGGTATATAATAAACCTGTGTTTCAGTTATTATTTATTTAAACGATTTTTTACTTATATTTCTAAGAAATAATTTGAAAATTGTGAGAATATAATTTACAATAAAGGTTTATTCATTAAAATAAAAACTGGAAAATTTAAACCTAGTGGCCTCTACGACTATCAAAAAATGTGCACAGGAAACAAGCTAAAAGATTGATTTTGTCATCAAAATTTAAAAAATAAATATAAAAGTCTTTTTTTTAGTTAACTAAAGTTAAAACATATAAATAGAATTATTATAATTAGTTTTACTGTTCAAAAAAAGCTTAAATAAAAATATCAAATCAGTTTTTTTTAATAAATGGAAAATTTAAAATAGAGTTAATTTTAAAGTATAATATGCTTTTATTTTTTTACATACTAATGTGAGGGGTACCCAAAAATAACTGAAATCATTCTATAAGGGTGAACACAATGTAGTACATGCTTCTGCCATTAGATGTCTCATGTGGGAACTCCCGTGCTCGGAACATTGGGTGTGAGTTAATATATGATAATAGTAAGGAAAGTAGTTTATTGTTTAAGGCTTGAATGGGATCTTTAGCAACAAGGAAATATACATATAAATGGAAAAATATTGGTGATTTAGTCTGCAAGTTGTGTAAGGAAGGCATAGAAAATATTAGGCATCTGTTACTTCAATGTAAATGCTTGGAAAAAGAAAGGGTACAAATAATGAAGTTATGGAAGATTAAATATGAACAAAGTGATTATACAGAAAGTGAGTTATTGGTTTTTATGCTAGGTTTGGGAAAAGATAAGGGATATTTAGATATGAAGGTCATGAAGTTGACAAAGATTATGTTGTGGAAATGGGATGGAGCAAATTATGGGAAAACTTAGGGTGGACAATGGAAAAGGAAGGTAAAGTGATTAACAGGTTTCTCTGGGCATAGCTGCTGAGAGATTCCTCACTCCGTTTAAGGAGAAGTCACAGTACATCACATCAATATGAATTGCATTTGTATTACACAATGTGTATATAATCAGCAGAAAGGAATTAAGCATGCTCTAGTAAAGTGTACAGTGTGTGCTGAGCTTTATCACTTGAAATGTTTGAATAAGAATAGGAAGAATTTAACAGGTTTCTGGTTATGTAGTCAGTGTGTAAATGTGATAAAAGAGGTGAGAATGGTTTCTAAGTGCAGGTAGTCTAAAGAGAAAGTCATGGGAAAGGGATAAAAATGTAGTTACGGAAGATAGGACAGAGTATGATTTTAGTGGAGTGTCAGCAGATATGGGTGGAGAATAGTAGTGCAATGGAGATGGTTATCCAGAGAATAAGTAAGATAGAGGAAGAAGTGAAGGATGTAGAAGTAAAATTAAAATTGTTAGAGACAAAGTGTGAGCAGATAAAGAAATTATTGAGTAGGAATGATAAGGAAGAAATGGATAAGGAGGTCCAGAAGATGGTAGAAAATGTTACAGATGGAGTAGAGAAAGTAGACTATGAGACAGTATTGATAGGAGATTCACTAATTAGAGAATGTGGGGATATAATTGCAAGAAAAAATCAAAGTAGGTATGTAAGAGTATGTTTGCCTGGAGCTAGAATTAGGATATATTTACTAGGTGAATCAATATAGCGTTGTAGGTAAATTTAGTTTGTGTGATAAAAATAAGCCAGGACATAGATTTGTAAGATTTGCAGAAAAAAAATGTATATTATGAGTTCTTTCTATGATAAAAATGCCAAATGAAAATCAACATGAACCCATACAAATAAAGATTCTGCAGAATTGGATTTTATTTTTATTAACAGAAATATTTCAGAATGGTAATTAAAACAGGCAAAACTCACCATACAGTAGTGCCAGTCAGTGTAATCATTGAATGCCAGAAGACTTGTGCATAAAATCCCTTACTAGTGCATATTCATCCAATATTCCCAGACTAGTTTCTAGCTTGTTGCTTTCATCATTGAGGAGCCTTGGACCTGAGAGCACTGATTACTCAGGCTTGCACTGAGTGGCACTAGAGCATGGAGAGTTTTGACTATGTTTTAACTGATAATTTACTCTGTACATGAAATAATCAAATCTTTAGATATATTATGTAAATAAAGACTTATATTAGGAATAACTATGTGAATGATTCTATATTCAAAATCATTATCAAACAGTAACAACTTTTTCCATACCGTAGTGCTATCCAAAGCAAATAATAGTAATCAATGGATTCTAGAAGATTTGTGTATCAAAATCCCTACCTATTGACTACTCATCCTGTATGACCAGACTAATTACTAGCATCCATTGATTACTATGGCTTGCACTGGATGGCACTGCTGTTTTAGCAGATTGTGTAAGCATAGAAATGTGATCATGTGATATTTTAGTGATTTAATACTAATCCTATCCAAAGGATAATAGTGACTATGATTATTAAAAGTTCAAAGACACCAAAATGTATATGATATTGAACTGGGTTTAAATCTGTAAGACCTTACAAATGAATGAGCTTGGATTGAAAACATAATTCGGTTTTCATTTTGGATTCAGGGTTGCATTATAGGTGTGCATGCAGTACTTTCATATCCAAGATTCCTTGCTGGTGGAGGCTACAAGCTAAATACTAGTATGGAAATATTGAATGACTGGGTACTAGATGGACATTTTGATGCACAACCTTCTAGTATCTGGCTTGCACTGGATGGCTCTATGTATGGTGAAATCTGTTACTACTTAACAGATTATGCATGCATAAAATGTTTTAGTGGCTTATAACTATTATTTCAATTTTAAATGTGTATTTAATGTAGTTATATTTGATAACAGTAAAAATTTTGAACAGCATTTGTTCCGCATTCATTTGTCAATACATAAAAGTTAAACAAAAAAAATATTCCAGATTATATAATAATTTTTATTCATTTCATCAAATAGTTTCATTATTCTTACTGATGATGATTTTTGAGTTGCTTTGATTGCCTAAAACTTATTTATATAAAAAGTTGTGACTTGTGACAGTATGTTAATTCAAACCCTAATGCTCAATGTTGTTCAAAAGTTTTATCTTGCACAACATAGGTATTTAAAAGTATCAGTTAGAAAGCATTTAAAATGATAGTAACAATTTATTTTCATAGATATCACTAATCTATCACTTTCTTTGTTTTGCTGTAGTATTTTATATAATTACAATTGATACACCTTACTTCAAACACTTTAGAGAAAAAACATTTTATTATATATATTTTTTTAATTACATTTGTTATTATATTATTTATTTATTTATTTTGGTTACTTTTCTTTATCATTATTTAATAGTTCTGAGGAAGACTGCAGTGCAGTTGAAACATCAGGTTGTTGTGTGTGTATATATAAATATATAATAATAACAAAAATTGAAAGGGTTTGAAGATAAGTAGTGTTAGGTTAGGTTTCTCATTCTCCTATGCAGTTTAGATCAGAACTCAGCAAACTATAATCCACAGACCACATCTGGCTCATGAAATGGTTTTGTTTTTATGTGACACCACATTGAAAACATCTTGTTATAATCAA
This sequence comes from Epiperipatus broadwayi, assembly GCA_028023455.1. NCBI lineage: Eukaryota > Metazoa > Onychophora > Udeonychophora > Euonychophora > Peripatidae > Epiperipatus > Epiperipatus broadwayi. Next base: position 25,072 of record JAQFVV010000897.1, on the reverse strand, counting down.
TAAACAGTAAAATATTATTTTTCAATCTTGTTACAGTCAACAAATCAAACAAAAGTATTTTTCATTTATGTATTTCTGATTATATAATATTGGCAACCAAAAAGTGAAACTATAAAAATTCTACAATTCAGCCCAAATGCAGTAAATTTTTCATTTCTGTGTAGAAAAACATAAAAATCATCTTATTTTTCCTCAAACTAGGAATGTCTTATATTTTTTTTATATAAAAGAGATAATGGGGGAAAAAATTGTATAAAAAAATTTAAAAATTGCATATACAAACAACAGAAAATATTAAAATTAAATACAAAGATCTTAATTATTTTGTAATTTATAAAATTTTTGAAAAAAATTACATTTTTGTATATAATTTGATCGTAGCGCCTCTAGTGATTGATTTGATTGTCAATTGCTTTATTGCTCAATAGTTCATAAGAAATTTTAAATTGCAGAATTAGATCTTGGGCTTAACCTGACCCCAAGTCGAATGCTCTATTTACTGAATCAAACTGCGCAAGATGTCCCCAATGTAATTTTCAATAACTCAAAATAACAAAAAAAAAAAACAATAAAATTAATAAAAGAAAATAATTTATAAAATATACTAGATTATGAATTAAATATAAATGTATATTAATGAACGTAAGAATTACTAGTAATAGAAAATGACGTCATTAAGTTTATTCTATCCATATATAAAAATATGTATTTTTATTTCTTTTTTAATAAACGGTTTTTAGATGCATTGTTTGAAACTTCTCCATTTATATATTGTTCTATTTTTTTTTTTTTAATTGGCCTGCAAAGACTTACGTTTATTATCCGACTCTTCAAAGAAAACGTTTGTCAAACCCTAGTTTAGACCATTGACAGAGGTATGATATTAAAAGCTAAAGATTTCTGTTTCGAAGCTTTAAACCTTTTTTTTTTTTTTGATGCTCATTGTTTGAAAGCATGGCCAATAAACTAAACACTTTTTATTTTTTAATGGGATTATACTTGCTAGAGAATAGGTAAGGCATATACATCAAATAAAAAAAAATTATAATCGAACAATAACAATCGAACATTTAATGTCTGAAAATAGATCATTTCTTATATTTCACCCATGCTATCCATTTCTAAAGTAAATTATATGTCATTCTAAGAATATATATATATATGAAAAACAAACACAAGTTTTATATACGTAAAACCTGCTATCGCTTGTATTAATGATCAATAGATGGAGCTTTACCAAAACCTCCAAAACAAGCATATTCTGTTTACATAAACGTCAGAGTCAATATTCACTGTCTCTTTCATTTTGCTCCACCCTCAGATCAGCTGGTTTCAAGCTGATTTGCTCTCATCAGTGAAGGACAGGCATTAAAAACTAGACCTAAACATTAACTCCAAGCATTTATGCAAAACGTTTCTATCAGTTTGCAAGCATGAATTTTTTAGACACGCTAATGTCTTCAAATTCAGCCTACCAAACCAGATAGCTATATGGGTCTGATATCAGTTCAGAAGCTTTGACTATGTGGAGAAACTGAACTGATATCAGACCCATATAGCTATCTGGTTTGGTAGTCTGAGTTTGAAGACATTAACGTGTATAAAAAATTCATGCTTGCAAACTGATAGAAACGTTTTGCATAAACGCTTGGAGTTAATGTTTAGGTCTAGTTTCTAACTCCTGTCCTTCACTGATGAGAGCAAATCAGCTGATCTGAGGGTGGATCAAAATGAAAGAGACAGTGAATATTGACTCTGACGTTTATGTAAACAGAATACGCTTGTTTTGGAGGTTTTGGTAAAGCTCCATCTTGATATATATATATATGTCAAGGTATGATATTTTGGTGAACACAAAGGTGTTTCAATTATGATATTGCATCAGTTTGTCGGCTAATTTTCTGACATATTGTTATATTAGATTATAATAAGATATCTATTTTACTTGATATTTTCTAGTAGGGTGTTTAGTAAATATTATGTATATGATATTTATATTATTGGTATTAGGTACATACTGTTTGTGTGTGTATCTTTAAAACTGGAAGCATTAAAAAGGGACAAGCAAACATAGAAATAGAAAATGGATTAAACAGGCAATTAATGAATTAACCAATAATCGAAGGTTTTCTCTAAAGACTGCGTTCTAAAAATATATGTTAGCAAATTAACCTGAATCTTCATTAGAGTCCTGCTGTAAACATGTATCCAGAATTATAGTGGACTTCAACTCTGCAGTTGTAACCCAATAAAATCCACACTAAACGTGAAGAAAAGGGATGTAGGTATGAAAGAACTGGTCTATATTATTTATATATGCCTTTGTGGCTCTAATCATAAATAACCATTATTGTACTAACAGTTATCATTTATAAACTGTTTTATTATTATGAATATCAATTTGCTTATAATAACTTCTTTCATATACACTTTAATGCAAATTTTTTTTATAAAACTTCTTTATTTTCTCAACAATTTCAACTGTCCGGCAGTCTTCATCAGAGCTTTCTCAAACTTCCTCTGCTTTTTAAAAAGCAAAGGATGGACAGTCGAAACTGTCAGGAAAATAAAGAAGTTTTCTATAAAAAATTTGCTTTAAAGTGTATATAAAAGAAGTTATTATAAGCAATATATATGAATATATGAAGAAATGCAAAGAAAGTAATGGAGAATAAAAATATCAATTTGCCATATATATATAATTGTGTTAATGCTATCAATTCCAATTATATAAATTCATGTTAACGTTATTAAATAAATAACTAAATGAACTCATGTGGCTCATTTTTATTGTGCTCAATTAATAATCAATACATAGCATAACTTAGCACAGTTGGACAGATAATTGAGGGGAGAAGGGCCTGGTTGGCACAGTCAGAGAGAAATTGAAAAAAAAGCACAAACGTAAAAAGTTGAGGCACGAAAGCCTGGAACAGAAAGCTAGTAATAGGCAATAATGAATTGATATGAATATTTAAATCACTTAGCTAAATATGGGAGAACTTGATTGTCATCACTTCTCTGAGTGGGCCGTTTGTACAACTTGGATATCTAAATATTTTGTAGAAAATAAGGTGGAAGACAATGCCACTAAAATAATTACATTTTTGCTTTTTTTGTGGCCCAAAATTGATTGAGGTCACAAATTAATTATGTGAATTTGATGACCCTGAATTCTAACTTATGTCAAAGTTATTAAGCAGCTAAATAATCATTGTGATCCCAAACAATCAAAACATAGACACCAAGTGAAGGGAGAAGGTTATAGAGCTTATGATGTGACATTAAGAGACTTGACTAGAAACTGTGTGAATGGTGATTATTTAAATGAGGCCTTATTTGGCCAATTCCTATGGGGGGGGGTGAATGATGACAGACTCTGTCATCCCTGAGTTAACTTACATAGAAGCAATTAAAATGGAAATTACTCGTGTGTTAGTAATCAATAATGCAAAAGAATTTCTAAAGTCAGATGTAGATAGCTCAAATTAAACATCAATTCTTAACATGAGCAGGCAAGAAAAAAATGAAAATGTTTTCACTGTGGAAAGGTAGGTCACCTTGCTTGCGAAAGCCACAGCAAGAACACAAGATGTAAAAATTGTGGCAAGTTTGCCAAACTAAAATTTAAATCAAAAGAAAAATAAGAGATTTTCAAAAAAATAACAGCTTGCTGAAATCCATAAAGCAGAGACTGATAATTATAAACAAATAATGTTAATAGTAAAAATATATGAAAAAGCAGTCGAAATGGAAATAAATATTGGAGTAGTGGTATCAGTTATATCTCAAAGGGACTGAATCACGCTAAGTGCAGAATTCAAATATAAACTGAGAATTGAAAGTATGGGGATAAGGGCAAAAGAGCAAATGGAAATCCAAATAACATAGAATGGTAAATGTTGTGGTAACTACAAATCATCATTGCAAAATCCTAGATTTACATATTGTAAAAATTAATATAACACCACTGATTAGTAGGAAATGATTCATGCCATTAGGGATAAAATATGCCTGTGAAATAATGTGCATATAGAAAAATTAAAAAATAAGTTCCCAAAACTATATCTAGTAAAACAAGGGAAATTAAACACAAAACCTGCTAAAGTTAAATGTTGTGAGGGAACAAATCCTACTCAAAGTAAACTTTAAAAAGTTCCAAGACCCAAGTGGGAATAAATTTTTTAAACCCTTGGAAACCTGAGTCAATCAACAGTAAAACTGTAGTCAACTGGACTTGGGAAACCACAAAATACAAACTGCTGATTGGGTGGCTTAGAAATGGGTGTTCAAATAAATGCCCACCCTATTTAAACCAAGAATTATGGATGTCTTGCCAATAGTTATCAATATTGAATGGATGTATTATAAATGATAACTGAATTTTGATTCCACTCATAGGTTATGGAAAAGTATTAAAACTCTTTCCCCCAGGACATTTTGGCAAAGTGAAAAAAGCTTTTGCTCCTAGCTATGTATACTTGTTGGGCATGAACAATGGCATTGAAAAAAATGTGTAGATCTTTGTCAGTCTATCACAAACTCCAGAAAAGATATTTGCCATAGCCTAAAAAAATAGATTATAGAATCATGTACATATCAGCCATTGTGGTTTGATAGATAGCAACATTGTAATGTGATGCAGTGTGTTTTCTCCTTTATCAGTCAGAAATTTCTCAACCACTACACTCAGAGAAACCTACTAGCCATCTTCCCTTTCCATTCTCCACAATGTTTCACTGTATTTTTATTTATCCTTCTCCATCCCCATTTCCACAACATAATCTTTGTCAACTCTATGGCTGTTACACCTAAATTCCCCATACCTTTTCCCAAAAACAGCATAAAAATCCAAGAACCCACTTTTGGTATAATCATTTTGTTTATATTTATTCTCCCATAATTTTCACTCTCTCTGCTTGTAGTCATTTACATTCAATTAACAGATGCCTAATATTTTCTATGCCTTTGTTACATAACTTTCAGAAAAAATCACCCATTTGCGTGCATATTCCCTTGTTGCTAAAGATCCTGTTCGAGTCTTAAACAGTAAACTACTCTCCTTGCTATTATCATAAATAAATTCACACCCAATATTGTTTTTTATATATATACTAGTTTGCCATTTCTCCAACTACCTATTTTTTATTAATGCTTCTATCCCATTCCTTGCCATTATATCACACTCAACAATTCTTCTAACACAATCCCACCTTTTGTATAAGCATATTGACATAAAAGTCTTCATCTAAATCTTCTGCATACCATACTATCTTTCTCATCCATCTTGTTGCATGACCTTTACTTATAGCCAAATTAAAACTATTTTGGCTATTCTCTTATTATCCATAAATTGCAATCTACTAAAAATTTTCATTTTGCTTTTTGCATCTCATACAAAACTTGATCATTCCATTTCTCCTTGAATTGCCTTTTTTGCTATCCACACATCTGCATCTAATGCACATCTTTCTATTTCTCTTTATACTTTTTTAAAGTAATCTAACACTTCTTATTAACACATAATGTATCATTACCAGAAGTTATTCCTGCTACTGCTATTCCCTTCTATACAATTCTAACATTGTGATGTGATGCATTGTGACTTCTCCTTATATGGAGTCGGGAATCTTTCAGCAACTATATCCAGAGAAAACTTGTGAGCCACTTTACTTTCCCTTTCCATTCCCCACTCTAAGTTTCTCCATATCCTGCTCTATCCCATTTCCACAACATAATCTTTTGTCATCTCCATGGCTTTCATATCTAAATTCCCCTTATCTGTTCCCAAACCCAGCATAAAAACCAACAACCCACTTTCTGTATAATCACTTTGTTTATATTTAGCCTTTCATAACTTTATTATGTGTACCCTTTCTGCTTTCAAGCATTTTACATTGAATCTTCAGATGCCTAATATTTTCTCTGCCTTCCTTACACAACTTGCAGAATAAATCACCCGTATTTTTTTATTTACATATATATTCCCTTGTTGCTAAAAATCCCATTTGAGCCTTAAACAGTAAACTACTTTCCTTGCTATTATCATAAATTAATCACACCCAATGTTCCATTTACTTCTATATATATTTAAACTCTTTTTACTCTCCATACTAGTTCTCCATCTCTCCAACTCCCTATTCTTTATTAATGCATTTATTTTTCTATCCCATTCCTTACCACTATAACACTCAACAATCCTCCTAACACAATTATCCCACCTCTTGTACAAGTATACTGATATAAATTCTTTATCCAAATCTTCTGCATACCGCATTACTTTTCTCTCCCATTTTGTTGCCCACCCTTTACTCATAACCCAATTAAATACTATTTTGGCTATTCTTTTATTATACGTAAACTGCAATCTACCAAACACATTCATTTTGCTTTTTGTACCTCTCATATAAAAACTTGACCATCCCATTTCTCCTTGAATTGCCTCCTTTACTGTCCACACATCTGCATCTAATGCATGTCTTTCTACTTCCCTTTGTACTTTTTCTAAGTAATCTAATTCCATTTCACTAGCACGTAATGTATCATTACCATATGTTAACCCTGCTACTGCAACTCCCTTCCATACAATTCTAACTACATCATATTTATTATATGAAAACACTGTTAATTTCTGTATCAATCCCTTTTTTTTCTTTGCTTAATTTATCAATTTTTTATCCCATTCATCCAAGCAATTTTTCTGATTACTCAAGATGATTCCCAAATAATTATCTATTCACCACACTTAATTTTATATCCCCCAATAAAAATTCTTTGGCTTTTTTTCCCCCAATATTTACCATCATTATAATTGGATTTTTCTTCACTAAATTTAATCCCCATCTCTTTACCCACCCTTGTGCGTCTCCTCAGCATAACTTTCATATCTTCTCTTTTTTCTGCACACAAAAAGACATCATCCACAAACAAAAGACCCAACAAAGTATATACTCCCCTGCCACCTATTAATGGTATCTCTATCTCTCTTCCTGGTCTTTCTATTGTGCTCTTCATTTCACTCAAATATAGGTGACATAGGGCATTCTTGCCTTAGTCCCACCCCATTTTTAACTTTAACTGATTCTATATCCCCTAATTGATATGTATAGTAATTATTTTTCATATAATTTCTTAATAATATCCACTAAAACTTCATCCATTCCCAAACTTGCTAAACTTATCCATAATCTATTTCTATTTACTCTATCATATGCATTCTCTATATCTATAAAACTCATATATAACTGTGTACCTGAATTCCTACTCATAGCCATAAGTTGTATAACTACAAATAAACTATCCCCTATATTCTTATCTGACCTAAAAACTCATTGCATTCCCCCACTACATTATTTTATTTCATCAATTTTGCAACTCAATATCTTTTTCACTTTCTTTGCATTTAATAGCACACATATTCTCTGCATGCTTGTTTCCTCTCGTTTACATTTTTACTAACTCTCTTTTTATTATTTTTATTCTTCTGAATATTCTTGCCTAAAACCCTATTTGCCACTTTTTCTATTTCATCACACCAGTTCTTATACTCATCCCCAACCAACTCAAGTTTATACTCTTCCAACTTATTCTTATCATTCAGTCTCCATCCATACCTTTCACTATTGTTTCTACTTTTATTTCTATTTTCCATCATCACATCACTAACCATTTGGATTACAAAAAAATTATTATCACTATTACATACTGTCTTCATTAACAAACACTTTAATTTTCTGTACGTTATTCATTTTCTCTTTCAATACATAATCTATTGTGTGGAATATATTATTTATAGACCATGCATATTGTCCCTCATAATTATTTGGTAAATTTCCAATGCTCAAATTCACTCTCTGACAATTTTTTTTTAAAGCTGTCCATTCTTATTGATGTGATGTATTAGTGGATGCTGCCTCCAAATGGGCAAAAAATAAACTTATGAGTGCATAAGGAACTATATGCATTCTTAAAGAAATCTTTATGTATTATAGTTCTTTGGAGATACTCATTTCTGATAATGGGATTGACCAGGTTCACTTTGGAAGAATTTAAAGCCTTTTTGGAAGAATGGGGAATACAACATGTACTAGCACCACCATATCACCCAAAATCAAATGGAATGGCAGAGAAGGCAGTGCAACAATTGAAGAAAACTCTTAATATATTAAGTTACTCGAGCACTAAAGAAGCATTGAATGTGGTAATGCTGCACTAGCACATTACTGCATCCATATCCACTGATAAATCACCAGAAGTATTGATGGAAAGAAAATTAAGAAACAAATTATTCATCCTCCTGCTGAAGAAGGAACACCGAACAAGAATTCCAGAAAATAGCTATGTTGCTGGAGAAAAGGTGTGGATAAGAGATAATTTACAGAAATTATAGATAGAAGGCTAAATAAAGAAAGTAATTTGAAACCACATTGTAGAAGTGCAAATCTCTACAGGAATAACCTATAGATGCCATGTAAATACATTAGAAAAAGCTGTGCTGAAACAAAGGCAGACATTGATGCTGAAAGTCATGGGGCATCAACCAAAACTGAAAAAATCACACAAAAGAGATTGCATAGATCATTACTGACCCTGAACCAGTAGAACCTGATACGAGGGAACCACAACTAAATGCTACAGAATGTTAAGAGCCAAAAGGTTTCGGTGTCATTACCAATCCCAACCTGTCTAAAGAACTATATTTTCTACTCCAGAGAAAATTAAATAGTTTGCAGAGTTACTCAGGAGTAGGAAGGTGTAGTGCTGTCTGTGTGTGTATGTCAAAACCGGAAACATTAAAAAGTGATGAGTAAACATAAAAATAAAACAGATTGAGTAGGCAATTGATTAACTAACTGATAATAGAAGCTTTCTATAAGGGCTGTGTGTGTTCTATAAATACCTGATATTAAATTAGCCTGGGTCTTCTCTACTGTTTTACTGTCAACATGTGTCCAGAATTATGATGGACTTCATTCAACCTTGCAGTTGTCATCCAGTAGAATCTCTTCTGATGAAGAAAGGGAGTGTAGGTATTAGAAGCTGCATTGGTCTATATTATTATTTTTTGTGCCTTATGGCTCTAATTGTAAAATTATTATTATATAGTTATCATTTATAATATGATAAATTAATATTATGAATATTAATTTGCAATATGTATATAATTGTGTTAATGCTATCAATTCTTATTGTATAAATTCATGTTAACAATATTAAATAAGAAATAACTAAACTTGCTTGTGTGCCTTATTTTTATTGCACTTGATTAATAAGCAATAAATAGCAGTGTATGAATATGTCTATGTGTTGTATTTTTGTAAAAATTGCATACAAGTTTGTGCACTCCAGAAAAACTAGAATTTATTTGATTGTTTTTAGATCGCGTACTGATAAATGAAAAATTTAATTAAAGAATTAACATAATGGCGATCGATAAAAGTCCAAGAAATATTTACTGATTGCAAATATTTCTAGATAAGAGACCTTACCTTATTGGAGAAAGTAATTAATTGTTGCAGTTATCAGAAAGCTATAAAAAGAGTATTTAACAATTACGTCAGGCCATTTGAGTGCATCTCCAGTTGACTTTCCTGTTCAATTCCGGTAGGAGAGATCTCATGTCAGTGCTTCAGTAATGTCCATCACTCAGTGGAAATGTAGTTCACAGGTATAAGCTGAAAGAGCCCACAGAGATTGGGAGACCGTAGCCTGAGGAAACCATCCGGATAGCAGCTGAATGAAGAGTTGAGTTTTCAGCAATTTTCAAGTGGAGTTACTGGTGGACTGTTGCAGGCAGAGACAGAAGCTGTAAGGAGCTTATAGTCAGTTTCAGTGCTATACTATGAAGTTTCATGTGCAGCTAAACTGGACTGGGACCAAGAAGGTGCAACAGAGCCCATTGTGAACTATTTTTGTAGCAGCCAGCCTGAAAGTTCATCAATGGAATTGAACATCAGTCAACTGTAGAGATAGACTTGTTGCAGACTATTCAGTGTTCTGACTATGTAAAATTATGTGTTTTTTTACATATATATTCATTTGCTGCTCACTCAGTCATAGTTGTGGACACAGCACTATGTATTTGAAAAAGAAAGTTTTTAATAGATGTTTTATCAGTTCTTACATATGGATATGAAAGTTGGACATACAACAGAATACAGAAATTTCAGATTATGCAATTAAATATGGTGAATAGCAAGAATATATCCAAAATAAAATACATGAGTGACAGAGCAAAAAAATACCATTGCCATCACTGAAAAATGAAGGAATTCATATGGAGTAGATTAACATATTTTTACAAAAGATGATAATTAATGGACGCATAAAGTCTTAAATTGAATCCCAAAATTTTTTTAAAGATTTAGAAAGAGATCATGTGTAAGGGGATTGGTGAAATAAGTAAGTTTACTAGTATGATATGTAAAACAGAAATCATGAATCAGATAAAGGATTAAACTTGATGAAACCTGTATTGGATTGATAATAGTTGAAAATGACTATGACAACTTAATATATAATAAAGCACCTAAAAATAAATTTTAATTTTTAAAAAAATTAAATATATTTATGTGTAATATATTAAAAACTAACCATTCTGTGTTTTCCTGAAGGTTTTTGGTGATAGTGTTTTAGTTGTATTTCTATATTGGACTATTTCCATCGTCTAATATGAGCATTGAATGTCTTTAGAAAAATTTAACTTTATTGAAATATTCCAAATACATTCAATTGTTAGTAATAGCACATCAAACAGGTTGGTATAGCCATAACATTTCAGTAGGTATTATTCTCCCCTCTTCTTCAGATGTTGCTAGCCTGACCAGTGACAGTACTAGCATGGGAATCGAACCTTGGCTTTTAGATTCTTGAATACACTCTAACCAACTGAGCCATTCAGAATCAGCTCTAAAACCAAAACAGAAATTTAATATAAATGACTTCTTTTGTAATACCATGAAACATATAAATATTTAATTAGTAGAAATGATTAAAATAATAATAAAAAAAGAAATCATTGGCATTATTAAAATATTATTTATTAAGATTTCAATCAGTTATGAATTAATCAAACATTTATTGTAAACAAAAAATAATAGTTTAAAAAATAAATAAACGTTTGTCTGAAAGGTTGTGATAGAATTTTACATATAGCTATGTTAGACTATTGCCACCAACTAGTTTGAATTGTTATCTGTTTAAAGGAAAATTCGAAGTTTATTTATATCTTTCCAAATACGTTGGCAAAGTTTCGAGTGGTTGTTGGTTAGAACAACACCATAAATTCCACATTCACAAATCTAAAGTTTACAGGTTAAATCCCTATGCTAAACTATCACTTGGTTAGGCCAGCAATACCTGAAGAAGAGAAGAGAAAAATCTCTCTTGAAACCTTGCATTATTACAAGTAGTTGAATGCATTTGAAAAAAAATAGTTTATAATTACTGTAAAAAACCCAACATACAACAACTCATCATCATTCTCATTTTCAACCAGTATCAATCTACTGCAGGATGAAGGGCTCTCCGAGTTTAATTCAATTTCTCCAATCCAGTTTCTTTTCTCCACATCACAGCAAATTTCTTTACTTCATCCATCTATTTCGTATATACTCTCTTTCTGTTTATTTTTACAATCTCTTTGGATCCAGTTTAATTCAACTCTCTATCATCAACTCTTATGACAATATATTCAGACCAACTACATTTCGGTCTCAATTATTTCAATGTTGTTAGTAATATCTTCTCAAAGATTTATTTTAATTCTTTCTTGTTACTTCCAACATACATCCCTTTATTTTTCATTGAGTGGTCTAAAGTTTCTACATTGATTTTCTGTTAAGTGTCCAAGTCTTAGATCCATAAGTAAAAACTGGCAAAGTATAAAAAATAATAGGGAGAAGGGAGGCAGATAAAGAACAGAAAAATTTTGGATTTAAATATATTTATTAAAACAATTTATAAACCACGCAGTATTTTTAAAATTCAATATAAATTATTTTTTATTAAAGCCCAATTTTACAAATACAAAAGAAAAATACAGAATATCACAGCAAACAAATAATTCATAAATACATTTGAACGAAATAAGACATCACATAAACATACATTGGTTCATCTTAGCAATTTTGTTATTATATTTAACGACAAAATCTGTTTGTTTGTTTTTTTCGGGAAAAATTTAATATATATTTTTTTAAAGTCACTTCTAATTAAATACAAGACTTCCGTCTATTAATTAAGGCAGTATTCATTGAGATTAAATAGGAAATTATCGGTGTAATTAATATTAAAATTACATAGGTAATTATTTATCTAAAGAGGAAACAGTTACCATTAATTATAGTTACACACGCACACATATTGCTATCCATTATTGCAAATATTTTTTTAAAAATTAAAACAAAAAAAGAATGAAATAAATATAATTTGGTATCGACTAAATTTTAAATATCAACAGATATTTTTTTAAGTGCAATTGTGGTTAATTAAATGCAGCCATTCGTTTGCCTGGCAGGCAGCGGTTCCACCACCTAATCGAATGCATCTTCCAGGTATTTGGTGAACCTGTAATACAAAAATATCATTAAATATAAATGTAAATATAATACAAAACTACACTTAATATAACAGTATAGTAAATACAAATAACAAAAATGATATATTATGATATTTAACCTATTATATGAGTAAAATGTAGCATTACATTGCTACATATATAAATATTAAGCAATTAAATCACCCCAAATGGTTAAGAAATCCAGTACTACCCTCTGTGAACTAATATATAAATACATTAGAGTTCGTATTTCAAAATAGCCAGGTCAAAATGATGTCTGCTATATGATGTTATATATTGAAATACGAACCAACTCAAACAAAGAACTTGAAATTTTAGCAAGCAACGATCTTAATTTTTGCTACAAACAAACATGTTTTACTATTATTATATAAAGACAAGCTAAACATTAGTAATTTTAATCTTTAAACCATCTAACACAAATGTTTTTCTGAAGGTTTGTGATGATGGTGTTCTAGCTGTATTTTTATATTGGACTATTTCCATCATCTAATATGTGTGTTGAATGTCTTTAGAAAAGTTTAATTTTTAGTTAAATATTCCAAATGCATTCAACTGTTAGTAATATCACAGCAAACAGGTTAGTATATGCACCAACTGTTAGTAATATCACAGCAAACAAATGTTAATAATATCACAAGTTGGTTAGAGCGTTACCTTAAATTTCAATAATCAAGAATCTAAGGACCCAGGTTCGAATCCCATGCTAGTACTGTCACTGGTCAGGCCAGCAACACCTGAAGAAGAGGGGAGAAAAAATACCTCTCGAAACGTTGTGCATATACTAACCTGTTTGCTGTGATATTACTAACAGTTAGTGCATATACTAACCTGTTTGCTGTGATATTATTAACATTTGTTTGCTGTGATATTACTAACAGTTGGTGCATATACTAACCTGTTTGCTGTGATATTACTAACAGTTGAATGCATTTGGAATATTTAACTAAAAATTAAACTTTTCTAAAGACATTCAACACACATATTAGATGATGGAAATAGTCCAATATAAAAATAAATCTAACACAAATGTATAGAAAATAATCCCAGTGCATAATGCTATACTGAAATAAATATTAATTGCTTAATATTTAAACCACTAAACATCACATGATCACCATCTATACTAGCACATAATTGTTGTAAACAAAGGCAAAACTCTCCATACACTAGTGCCACCCTGTGCCAAACAGAGTAATCAATGGATGATAATGGGGATATTGGATGAGTAGGCATTAGATAGGGATTTTATGCACAAGCCTTCTGGCATCCATTGATTACTCTGTTTGTCATAGGGTGGCACTACTGTATGGAGAGTTTTGCCTTTGCTTAATATGGGTATATTTATTTCAGTATAGCGTTATGCACTGGGATTATTTATATATATACACATATGTGTGTATGCAAAAAAAAAAGAAAAGATGACACATGAGTAATACAATTAGCAATAGTGTGTGTATGCAAAAAAAAGAAAAGATGACACATGAGTAATACAATTAGCAATAGTATACCACCCAGTGCAGACCTTAGTAGTCAATGAATGCAAGAAGATTTGTGCATAAAATCTCCATCTAGTTCCTACTCATCCAATATTCCCAAGCTAGTTTTTAGTTTGTGGATTTCATCAGTGAAAAGCCGTGGATCTAAGAGCACTGCACCTATAGCTTGGAGTGCAATGCAACCCTCTATCCATCACCTTTTATCTATCTAGCTAACTCTAAAGCTAGGAGCCCAACTCAAAATACACTCAATCCAAGCTCATTCACTTTTATTGTCTGAGACATTTAATGAATAAACATTAGATAGGGGATTTTATGCACAACCTTCTTGCACTTGATAGCATTACAGTATGGAGAATTTTCTACTGTTATTAACAGTTTGTGTAAGCACAGGAAATGGTGATGATGTTTATAAACATATAATTAAATTAGCAGACTGTGTAAAATGACTTCAGCCAACAACACCATCCTTAGTTGTGAAAATATGTTGGACTATTTCCATTATCTATCAGTAAATGTTGAATGTATAGAAAATTTTAAACTTTTAACTTTTCAAATACAAACAACTTATTAGTAATAACACACAAGTGGACAACATAGATTAGTAATTTCACAATATTTCGAGTAATATTATTCTCTACCCTTTTTCAGGTGTTGCTGGACTGGCCTGTGACAGTATTTGCATAGGAGTTGAAATCGCTACTTTAGATTCTCATCTATCGAATTTAAGGCAAACACTCTAACCAACTAAGCTATTCTGTCAAAGGTAACAGATAGTAGAAATTTCATATATTTATATATGAGGGTTGGTTCACATCCTCCTGAGTTTTTTTTAAGAGCAAAGTTAATTAGAAGTTTCCATACATTGTGTATTGCCACACAGGGTTGACTTATATGATTCGCCCTTGTCATATGAGCAGTTTCCATGAATTTTCTTCTTTGCACCTTTTTCTCTCTATCCAATATTTTTGTATTTTTCCAATTAAACATATGGCTATTAGTACATACATGTTTTGCTACTGTAGACACATCTGTATTTCTCTTTTAACCATTAGTTTGTGTTCATTCAATCACTGTTCAACAGGATAACAGATTTCACCAATGTATTTCCTTCCTCATTCACATGATATTTTATATGTAGTTTTTGAGCATTTCCATTTAGGCTTGGTAGAAGTAAGAATTCCTTAAAGTATGATATGGCTTTGGAAAGCTGTTCTAATGTTATATTGACTGCAGATTTTCTTCAATTTGTCCATCATTCTTGGTTTATATGAATACACTTTACAGTATGAATAATTGTTTTTTTTTTTTTGGTCTCTAGTTTTGTTATCTATTAAAGGTTTTCTTGATGACTACTGATGGATAACCATTGTTCATGAGAGTTTGTTCTATATGAATCTCTTTTTTCTCCAAAGCATTAGTTTTCAAACAAACTTCCTCTGCTCTGTTCCACAACAATAGGATCCATGCTTAGTGCTTCTGGTATGATTGGATATATATGCCAAATACTTTACAGTATGTGTTGGTTTCCTGTACAGTGTTGTTTTTACATTGTTTTGACAAAGTCTTGTCACAAAATCATCTAAGAATACAAAGTTTATTTTCATTCTGATTCCATTGTGAATTTAATTGAAGGACTTGTATTGTTGAAATGCATCCAGAGTGACTATAATTTCACCTCTCCATGTGGCCATACCACAAATTTATCAACACAGCAATCCCACACTTTAGGCAGACATGTAGTTGTATTTATGGATGTGGTTTCAAGTTCTTCCATGTAAATGTTGCTCAGCAGGGGTGATGGTGGTGATCCCATGGCCATCCCTTGATTTTGTTGGAAGAATTCTGAGTTGCGTTCAATGTACATTGTTGTTATGCATACCATTAGTAATTCCATTATAGTATTAATAGGTAGAATTGTTCTAGTTTGTAGACTATTTGTGTGTTATTACTAACAAGTTGTTTGTAATTGAAAAGTTTAAATAAAATTTAAAATTTTCTATACATTCAACATTTACTGACAGTTGATGGAAATAGTCTAACATATATAATCACATACATTAATGGAGAGGAGGTTTTTGTTGAAAACGAGGCTACAATTTATATCAATTCAATGATCTATTAGTTAAAGTAATAATAAAATTTAAAGTGCTAATATTTTTGGTTAAATATTTTTTTGTACTTTATATACTGACTTTGGAATGATTCTAGACATTATTAATATTTGGTACTCCCGGATAATTCAACCGATGACATATTACACTTACCGATGTCCCTTCCGGTAGACATCATCGATTTTTGCATGACAACG
The DNA here is from genome assembly GCA_028023455.1 of Epiperipatus broadwayi. NCBI lineage: Eukaryota > Metazoa > Onychophora > Udeonychophora > Euonychophora > Peripatidae > Epiperipatus > Epiperipatus broadwayi. The sequence goes on along the minus strand of JAQFVV010000897.1, from coordinate 8,682 downwards.
TTGTCATGGCAACCAAGTGACTGGCACGATTAATCCATCAGAGAGTCAATTTTTTTTGTCACTCGCAAGATTTAAAATTCGTAGAGAGGTTTGGGAAATTTTTTGATTTTTCTGTCTATTGTGATTTTGCTATCCATGGCATCACAGTTACTTTTTGAGCTCTTCTACTTTGAGATTATTTGCATTTATGATGGCTGCTGAAGCTACAACAAGATTATGGAGTTTACCAAGTATGGAGGAAGAAGCAATTATCTTCTTACAAGACCATGGGCTTCTCCCCAAAAAGAAATTGTGTCAAAATGGTCATGAAATGAAGAAATATGTGCACAATTCTAAGGGGTTTTGTAATTTTATGACTTATCAAATATATACTAAGAATATAAACCCGTTTAGGGAACAAACAAGTACAAACTCATAATTAAGATAATTCAAGGCCAATCTAAATTGCCATTGATATAATAAAAATTGAATGTTGTTTGCAAGTTCATTTAAATTATTTTTTAGGAATCTTGCTTGTGAACTATCTTAAGTAACATATTTATTCTTGTTTGTTATGTGCAGCAATTTAGGTTAGTGATAAAATATGAAGATTAAAAACAAAATAAATTGCAATCCAATGTAATATGAAATATCTACTATATCTTGTGATTAGTTCATTTATAATAACAGTATGGCTAAGTCTCACAATGTCATTGTTATTTTTGTGTGCAAAAGAAGATCCTCTTTTGCTAAGCACTGCTAACAGAAGAGTATTTCCATGTGTTTGCTAAAAATAACAATGTGGGAATTAACTTTGTGAGATTTTGCCATGCTGTTCTTAAAAAAAGATTTAATCATAAGGTATAGTAGTTAATTTTAATATGTATAATATTTTTAATATACATTTTAAATGGAAATATTTTTAAAGTATGGAGTTATCCATTTATAATTAATTAATTAAAAAGCAATCTATCTAGAACAGTGGCTGATAAAAGTCAACTGCCCCATAGGCCCAAAGTTAAATTAAAACTGAATTGAATGCAATCAGCCAGACAGTTTCACTTTTAACTCTTGGCATGGGGCAGTTGGCTTTTATTAGCTACTGTTTTAGGTAAAGTGCTTTCTAATTAAGTAATTATAAATGGATAACTCCCCACATCAAATATATATATATATATATGAATGTAATCTGCCTAATAGTTTCACTTTAACTCTTGGCATTCATTAGTTACTGTTTTAGGTAAAGTGCTTTCTAATTAAGTAATTATAAATGGATAACTCCCCACATTAAATATTTCCATATATATATAAATGAATGCAATCAGCCTTACAGTTTCACTTTAACTCTTGCATGGGGCAGTTGGCTTTCTTAACTACTGTTTTAGGTAATGTGCTTTCTAATTAAGTAATTATAAATGGATAACTCCCCACATCAAATATTTCCATATATATATATTCTGACCTTGTCATCGTGTGTAGCTCCACTACACATCAGGCCAATCACGTTGAGGGCCATAATCTAACCGCTCCGTTCCCACATCTCCACTTCCCCCAAAATAAGTATAATATAGTGAAAATCACCTAACCAGGTTCTAGCTCTAATAATTAATGAAATATTCAATTAAATGCTTTACTAGCTCAAGTTTCTTAAAATTAATTTAGGTTCTGTTTTAAACTAACTCAAATAAATATTCAGGAATTCATGAGACTAGAAGTGGAAATACGGGTGACAAGGTAGATTACATTGAGACAATATCCCACAGGATACCACCTCAATGGCATAAGAACACTATCCCCCCTTATACTACTATTACAAATAATAACTACATAGTATTCTTATGACTTCCGCAACTTCTAATCACTAAGACTCATTTAACAATTAAAGTATTAATCTTTTATCTCTAATAATAATAATAGTAATCATCTAGCTCAACTGAAATAATCTCAGGTTCTTAAATTTATTCATATGTTAATAAACATATGGTAGCAAAATATGATAAGGGATTTTATGTCATAATCTACTACTCTGAAATTAGATTAATAATAAAACAATAATAATCACAATCTTCATTGCTTAATCCAACTAGTACAGCTTTTCTTTCATCGCAAATTTATAACCGTAATAAATTAGTTAATAATCTAATATCCCCTTTTTTATCTTTAAGTAATAAATAAATTAATAAGTGGCAGTGTTTAGATAATCTGATAAATAAAGCAAGTGGCAACTAATAGCATATAATTTAGCAAAATATTATGATAATGGATTGATGACCAGTAACGCAATGCAATTTTATAATTATTTAATTACAAGAACATCAATAAATAATTAAGATTAAACATACTTCTCTATTTATCTTTTGTGCAAACAATCATATACTTAGTTTAATGGTTGTGAACATACCCTGTGAATTCATGCAATGATGTAGAGAAAACAAAACTCAGACACAAGTTTTAATAAACAAATTTTAAAATTTTATTAACATCAATAAAAATAAATAAAACAAACAAATCCATCTACATCTATTTACAAGGGATATCCTCATTTTTCTTTACACTACAATAGCTGAATTATACACATTTATATTTCTTTTATCGTTAATTAAACTTATTATGCCTTTTAAAAGTTATTTATTTATTTCTCATTAGGTTTATCATATCACTTATTTTAACTATTTTATGGGTAACACCATTCTTTACCTTTTAATATTAAAGTTACTGTATTATAAATTATCTATGCGGATAAACATCATTTATAACATCGTAATTTTATAATCAATATGGTTTTAAAAAGGAAATTACATTTTCTTGTAACTTTATATAAGTCACTCCGCATATTATTCAAATATTATTATTGCTTTTAACGTTTGTTCTCCAATGCTCGTAAACTATAATACGTTTATTCCATAAGCCATACTCATGTATAATACTATAACACGGGTTTAATTATCACCTGTTACAGTTTCACATATACTATAATTATCGAATGTTATTGTATTTTTTAAATATGCAATACTTATATTTTTTAAAATATAATTAACAATAAGAAAACGTGAAATTATATTTAATATTTTTGTATATTTCTATTTGGATATACTTTTATAAAATTATAGTTCATTTCTTAAAAGGAATTAAAATAATTCTCTAACTCCTTCCCTTCTTAGGATATCTGCATCTTTCTTTCAATAATCATAATCTACTCTTCGTTAACACTTAACTATTCTTATTCCAAATAATAGCCTGACATACATTCTAAAATATCTATTGTTTCCCTTTTAATAGACTTATCATATAATGATGTAGTTGCAAGAAATACAGATAAAGATAGCGAAAGATGTATAGGATATCGGGAAAATAGATAGATAACTTATCCGCAATATACTTCAAAAATGTATGGAACAGTGTGAATAGGTCCGACATTCATTGTCTAATAACCTTGGCGATAAGCATGATGTGGCAGCTATTTACTCAGCTTTACCAAACATCTAGTACGACTCACAAGAAATATATAAAATACCACTGTCCAAGACAACATGTGTACCAGTCGTAGGGCTTTGTTAACTACGCTGATTAACATCTAAAACTACCTATTATTTCACTCCCTGTAGCATCCTAGTTTTTAATACATCCTCCTGGTTTCCGAATCACCACGTACTACCAAGTCACTACCCAAACTATCTCTCGAGATTTTTACTGTATCCAACATCAATAAAGTACTAACTACTTTTTAAAAACAATAAACAAATTCGCTAATATAAAAACATTTCCCTATTCCATAAGAACAATTTGTCTTGCTTTATTACACTGTAGGTTCAACATCTACATTTTGTTAAAATAACATTTAAATATCCCAATCGGAAAATTAACAGAAAATATCACATAACCATCGGTTATATTGAACTATATTAATAACACATAAAATCTTTATCGTATGCACATTTTTAAAAATCTAATCACATCTCAAAGTGTTTTAGAGTGTTGTTTTCAAAAATGCATTTTACAACAATAATAACAATAAAAACTTTTGCGCTACATTCATTCGATTCTCAGCTGATCTAAATAAATAAAACATACATTATATATCATTAATAATTATAAATGTTACCAAAAACAATCTTTATCTTCCTATCAGAGTTCGTAGTAGGTTTCTTTCTCTTCGAGCATCGCAAATATACAAATTTCCACATACATGCAATTTTATTTTAAAATTCAAAATCAAAACATATTATTTCATATAATGTTATATCACGAATTAATGTATTTTGTTTTCCCTATCACTATCTAAAACTTAATGTTTAACTTAGATTAGTAAAGAAAATAATTCAAACCATAATCACATATTTTTCTGACGGTAAATCTTGGTTAGTCCCATAATATTTATTATTTCTTTTTTTGTCCGAATGTTCTCCTTTATGCTTATTAAAGTTTTAAATAAATTAGTTCATTTAATAAACTGTTTAGATGATCTTTAGTTTTAGTGTTTAATCCAAAATTATTAGAAAACATTTTATTTAGTTATCCCACGAAGCTTTTTAATGTTCTGGCGAATATTACCTCAGTGCGTTGATGCATCTTTATTTCTAGTTAAACTACAATTATTTAATAATTATGGTACCAATTGTGTTTTCCATGGATCCAATATTTTATATTTCTCTTCTGTAAAATATTTTTTTTTCTTTAGGTAAGTGTTTTCCTTGGTAAACTTCACTTTCATTCATTATTATTTTATATACACTACTTTCGATCTTTAACTATTTTCTAGAGTATTTTCTCAAGTCATCTTAAAGAAAGCAATTCAAACTATTTCAATATTAAAATTCCTTTTGTCCATTTATTCTTATACGAATAATACTTATTTTTATTTTCCATTATCTTCATTAACTTTGCGCACAATGTCCTTTCATTGATTTTATACGCACGAAAACAGCTTTCATAATGATACACTATATAAACTATATCAACGAATAATATTAACATATTTGGAACATTATAAAATTTACAACTTGGTTTTAAGAATCTATCCATTTTCTATTGAAAACTCCGATTATATTTCGATAGAATCCACTGGCAGGTTACTGTAAAGTTAGTGAAACATTACTATGAAAAACTTTTTTTAAAAACATTTTATTCTAAGATTCTCTTCGGATGATTTTTTAAATTGTCAGTTGGTTTCTTTCAAAGATATTATTAAAATTATAATAAAATTGACTAATAAATTGAAGAAAAAAAAAATTAGAGAGCTTAAAGTTTTAACTCTGCTCTGGAGTCAACACATTTTTGTTCTCCCCTGTTTATACAATTAGTTGGCGCAATTTTGGTTGTCTGCCAAGATCTATTTTTTTATTGGTCAATCCCTACTTGGATTTATAAACAATTTCTAAAGTTTTAAAATCATGATGTAATAGACTTAAATGTTAACTAATTATTATTTTTAAATCAATTATTATCTATTACAATTTAACTACCTTTAAAACAATTTTGAAACAATAATTAATAAAGGTGTATACTACTTATTTTTATTATGATGTGTGACAATTCCATCCACTTCTATAATATACTATTTAAATATTTTAATTATTAGTATTAATTTAAACCGATGCTTATACATAGAATATTCCAGACAGTCACATAGTCATTTCCAGTGTTTAGTCTAATTTTATCTGTCTTAATAAATTTGCTACTTATATTATATAAAATAATTATATAAAATTTTGAAAAACAATTTAGAAAAATATAGAATTAGATACAATTCTCACCATCACAATATTTATTATTAAATATATCATATTAATCTTTTACTGCTTAATATAATCTATAATTTTAAATACTATATAATATTAATTTTAAATTTTTTTAGTAATTGACCATTTATAACCTTCATTGACCTATAGAAAAGGGCACAATATATATATATATATAAATGAATGCAATCTGCCTGATGGTTTTACTTTAACTCTTGTTATGGGGCAATTGGCTCTCATTTGCTACTGTTTTAGGTAGAGTGCTTTCTAATTAAGTAATTATAAATGAATAATTCCCCACATTAAATATTTTCATATATATATAAATGAATGCAATCAGCCTGACTGTTTCACTTTAACTCTTGCATAGGGCAGTTGGCTTTCATTAGCTAGGGTTTTAGGTAAAGTGTTTTCTAATTAAGTAATTATAAATGAATAACTCCCCACCTTAAATATTTCCATATATACATAAAAAGTGTAACAAATTTTAAAATATCTAAAATAAGAGTGCATAATGGAGTTTTCTGTTAACTGAAAGATGACACTTTGGTTTCTCTTTGAGATCTTATAGGAAATGAGCAAGGCAAATATCTAGTACAATAATTCATATATAAATGAACATGGACAAGATGGTCAGTAATGTGTATTGGTCAGATGATGAGTTTAGTGGCTTTTTATTTCTGAGATTAAAAAACAGAATAGATATGAGGTAGTTGAATGAAATAAGAATGTTTGTTGGTGTAATGTGAAAATGAGAAGCTATAAATTGGAGAAAGTGGATTAAACTTAGAAAGCCTTTATTCTGTATCAGGTCAATCATAGATGAAAATGATAGTAATATAAAAGAAAAGAGATAATGGTATACAGGTGGGTAGGCAAGCAGGTAAATAAGTAAAAAATGAGTAATTAGAAGCATAGAAAAAATAAATAAAAAAACAATGAAAAGATAAATAAGTAAGCAACAAGAAAGATAAATAATAGAAAAATAAAACATAAGTAGAAAGTCAAATACAGAGATAAATAGTAAGTAGAGAGAATTCTAGATGGATAATGGATGAATGGATAGATAGTAGATAGGTTGGGTAGTAGGTAGACAAATAAATAGATGAGTAGATAAGAAGATAGGTAGGTAAGTAATTAGATAGGAGATAGATAGGTAGATGATTGGGTAAGGGAATGACTGCATGGATATAGATATGGACAGGTAGACAGATATATAATAGATGGACATATAAATAGATAAATGGTTGGATGGATAGATAGATGGGTGGATGGATAGATGGATGGAGATAGATAGATAGATGGATGGAGATGGATGATGGAGATAGATAGATAGATAGATAGATAGATAGATAGATAGATAGATAGATAGATAGATAGATAGATAGATAGATAGATAGATAGATAGATAGATAGATAGATAGATAGATAGATAGATAGATAGATAGATAGATAGATAGATAGATAGATAGATAGATAGATAGATAGATAGATAGATAGATAGATAGATAGATAGATAGATAGATAGATAGATAGATAGATAGATAGATAGATAGATAGATAGATAGATAGATAGATAGATAGATAGATAGATAGATAGATAGATAGATAGATAGATAGATAGATAGATAGATAGATAGATAGATAGATAGATAGATAGATAGATAGATAGATAGATAGATAGATAGATAGATAGATAGATAGATAGATAGATAGATAGATAGATAGATAGATAGATAGATAGATAGATAGATAGATAGATAGATAGATAGATAGATAGATAGATAGATAGATAGATAGATAGATAGATAGATAGATAGATAGATAGATAGATAGATAGATAGATAGATAGATAGATAGATAGATAGATAGATAGATAGATAGATAGATAGATAGATAGATAGATAGATAGATAGATAGATAGATAGATAGATAGATAGATAGATAGATAGATAGATAGATAGATAGATAGATAGATAGATAGATAGATAGATAGATAAATAGATAGATAGATAGATAGACAGACAGACAGACAGACAGATAAATGAATGGATGGCTGACTGGATGGCTGTATGGAGGGTGGACAGATAGAGATAGCTAATTAGACAGTTGGACAAATGAATAGTTAGGCAGATGGATGGACAAGTGTGTGGATGGATGAACAGATACAGAGATAAACGTGTCAATAGAATGGATAGATAGATTGATTGATAAGTATATATAGATGGATAGACAAATAAGTGAGAATATACAGACAGATTTAATATTTTTAGATGCTACTGAAAATTCACTAACAGGTTCTGAAATATTCACTTTTATTGTTTTTATATGTTTCATTGAGGAAATTCAAAAATCTATATATAGAGGAAGTCGAAAGATAGATTGATTGATTAATAAATATATATAGATGGATAGACAGACAAGTGAATATACAGACAGAAATTCATTAAGATTCTGAAATATTCATTTTTACTGTTTGTATATGTTTCATCGGGGAAATTAAAAAATCTCTGCTAGATATGTTTGTGGGCACAAACAATTAGGGAACTACGTAGTTTTAAAACTGTCCCATTTATACTTGCAGTTGCAAAGTACTATAGAATATCTTTTCTTATTGGTCTTTGGGAAAATTTATTTATAATTTTTTAATTATTAACACATGATTGTTTAAAGATAGAAGCTTAAATTCCTAATAGCTATTGGTTTATATAAAAATAGTTTTTTGGCTGCATATCTCTATTTTGTCCTGCTCTGCTTTATGCTTATTTTGCAGTTGAGGTCCCCCTATGTAAATAAGAATAACAAAATAAAAAATATAATTAAGCTTCATATTAATTCATAAGTAGACGTCATTCAGCATGTAACTAAGAAATCGTGCATAAATAAGTTTTAGTAAATAACACTTTTTTTCCTCAAAAGATCAAAAATATTTGCAGTCAGAACTGAAGATAAAAAACGGTACTTA